>JAFVLL020004635.1:0-15267 GCA_021397915.2 Tor tambroides | reverse complement strand
TTTTTTTTTTTTTTTTTTTTTTTTTTTTTTTTTTTAAAAAGAAAGCTCAACATACTTACCTGGCAATTTGTGACAATTTTACATTTAGGCGAATTGGTGGCTAATTCATATGAATTTGTGCTAACTCATTTGTGTGTTTTTATTCAGTCTGCTTATTCCCCACTACTACTACTGCTTTTGGGAAATAAATCTAATTGTGATTTGTCTGATTAAAACTGCAATTTATAATGCAATTTTGAAGCACTCCAGGCTAATTTAATACAAAAAAAAAAATTGTCATATATAATTTAAAAAATACAATAGTAATAATACTATTGTACTATAAAATATTGTGTAGTTATTATTACTAATAATAATAATAGTTCTATTTTACAACACTAAAATTACAATTTATATTATTTGTGCTGTGTTCATTGCTTTCAAACATTAAACCATACTTTAGTTGAAATCCGCAAGGAGACCCTTAAAGCTTCTCTTTTGTTGCAAACAGATTTATAAATGTTTCCAAATCTGGGAAAGTAGTTGGTATGTATTGCATTTTAATATGCACATTATAAGTGACCCAAACCACCGTTTGCAGAGATGGAGTTTGTGTGGAGCATTGTTTATTGTGAACCAAGAGACACTAAAATAATGAGCTGCTTGCATGTAAATGAACACAGTGCCATTATTTACTCTAAAACACAAAAAGCGCCTGATGTATATATATTAATATTATTAAATTGGAGACTTTGTGATTTAATAATTGCACTAAGCCATATTGTGGTATCACAGCCATGCACTAGGCTGCAGTGCATTTATATTACATGGTTCAAGTAAACCATTTCCAGGTGGATGCTTTTCCGGACAGTATTGCCAAGTTTACGGTTAATTGAGCTACTTTTACACTGCTTCAGTGGCTTGTTTTTTTAGTCTGTGGGTTAAAGCACTTCACCCTCTGACGGAGAGGAAAAAAAAAGTTATTGGGCTAGTTTTGGGCTGGTTTTGTTTCGCAAACCTGGCAACCCTTTTTCCGGAGTCAGTATCTCTACCCTGGGTCATTTCAACAATTGTGTAACATAAATGCAGATATTGGATATGACTCGCTTTTAAAAGAAAATGTAAGCTGGTCATTGAAAAAAATCATATATACTCAGCAAATGTGTATCAGAATACATGGCTACTGTTGATTATCCTTCAATGGAGAAAGTTGCTTTTTGCCTCCAGATCAGTGTAGTTACAACATCTAGCAGTACAGATTAAGTGCCCATGTTTTTTCATCCTCTCTGCTTTCTTCATATATGGTGTTAATTGCACTCAATACACTGTGCTTATATTAAAAAGTACTTGTTTATTTGTATTATTAATTCACCAGATTTGAATGACAGAAGGGAGGATTTTCAGTAAACAACCACTTTTCCACTGTTCTCACACAAAGCTATCGTATGACTTCAGAAGACTTAATAGGCAACACTAAGTTAGTACAGTCTGACTGCAGGCCTTGTTTATCCATTTCCTGAGCTGCCATGTTCCTTCATCCTAGCCCAGTTTTACTTTATGTCTTATAATTGTTACTGCTCCAGCTGGAGGGCAGGAAGCTGATCCAAGACCAGCTGTTATAAGCGAATCTCCTCTCAGTGTTCGTGTGTGTGAGTTGGACGCTCCTCCAGCGCTCTGCGGGAGAGGGGGCGAGTAAGCGGACCCACAATTGTATTTTCTCTCTTGCCAGGGGGTCTCAATCTGGCAACCTGAGTGAGAGCCGTGTCTTCTGCCCAGCAGGGCGTTTATGGTGTTAGATTATAATTAATACAGGAATCTAATTCCACCTACTCTGTGTCAGAGTAAGATAATTATAGAAACGCTGATGGACGTCATCTGGCTCACAGTGGGCTGCAGAGAGAGAGAAAGGGTCATATCTGTACTGCAGATGTGTGTGTGTGTGTGTGTGTGTGTGTGTGTGTGTGTGTGTCTGTGAAACAGGTGTGGGTAGAGAATGAACAGAAAATAAATAAACACTGAAGCTCAAGCTCTAGTATACTAAACTGCCAAGAGTGTGTCACCCTGAAACAACATTTGAATAGTGCATTCAAGACTTACAGCTTTGAGGAATCAGGTACACACGTATACAGGACAAGGTGCCATTTCATTTGTAAAGGTTATTGAGAACATTTAAGAAATTATATTTTATTACCTCGTGCCTAATACTCATAACTACACAGATATTTGCGTTTCCCTCCCCAAATATTCAAATTAGAGGTCATCAGATGTGGGTGTTTTATGGGTCGCCAAGTCTTTATCGCCTCCAATCCTAAATATGTGGTTTCTAGTGCCAATGGGATTTTTTTATTATTACTAATGCTACATATAATCTTGCAGTGCTACATTTTTTCGACCATGTCACAGTAAATTTGGAATTCATACAGTAATATTTTGAATAGATAAATATTCTTGTACTCATATAATATTATAAAGAACAATATTAATACCCATGGCATTTTTATTTTTTATTTTTTTTTTCAGATTTTATGCTAATGCCTTTACATTCAAATTTTTGGGAGGTTGAACGTTAGAGGGTTGGAGATCAAAAACAAAATAAAAAAAATAAATAAAATAAAATAAAATACATTGTAAAACTGTCCATGAAAGCATAATTATTTTCAATGAAAGCACATATCATGCCACCATAAGTTACAGTCGATATTCTTGTGCTTTGGGTCAAGAATTTTTCTAATAACAGGGTTGAACTATTGAAGTGATAAAGGCATTCACCTACCTCTGTACCACTAACTAAGCTAACTAAGATGTAAAAAAAAAAAAAAGTAATATAAATAATGATTTCCTTAAATAAGATTTTGGAAAGATCAAACCATCATTTTCAAAAGGAGAAAAATGGCACAGTATAACAGGATTAAAAAGAATGTGCATTTCTCAGAAATGTAAAGCATAAAACTGACCGTGAAAACATTATTTTTACAATGAAAGCAAGTATCATGACACCATGAGTTACAGTCAAAATTCTTGTGCTTTGTGTCAAGATTTGTTCTAATAACAGGGTTGAACTGTTGAAGTGATAAGTATAAAGAACATTACTTACCTTTGAACCACTAACTAAGCTAACTAAGTGGTTAAAAAAATATGATACCAGAAAGATCAAACCATAATTTTCATAAGGAGGGAAATGTCACAATATAACAGGGCTGAAGAGAAAGTACATTTCTCAGAAAATGTGAGTTATATGTAAAGCATTAAAAAAGGCAAATAGATTTTCTAGATATTCCAATGTAATATAAAAGAAAGGAATAGAGGCTTATGAATTTGGTGATATTTCAAAGAAAAATAAAATAAAATATTTTGAACGAATCAGTTTCCTTTACTTAATATTTAACAAATTAAATATTTCAAATAACATAGGTTCTTATATATCGCAGAAACAGGTGTTCAGAACCGAGAAACACAGGAGAAACAGGTACAAAGGGTGGTTAGGTCCTGAGCCTTAAAGTGTGTGTTTTTCAGTTATACTGAAGTTAGATGGCTCTCTAACCACTTGTGATTCATTCAACACACACAGAAGCATAGGGACACTGAGTGAGAGGGAGCCTTGTGGATCATGATATATGTTGCATCTGAAAGGGTAAAGAACACACACACACATCAGCTTTCATTTCCTGAGCTGGGCTGAGTCCAGATGAAGCGCTGTCATACTCTCTCTCTCTGATGGAGTGTTTTATTAAGTCACTGTCTGATATGTGCTCTGTACTGGCTCTACTGTGCGGGTCAGTATATTGTCCAGACAGTGATGTTACTGTAAGACTGATGTGCAGAATATTTCACTGTTATGGTCTTTTATTGTCATCCATTTGTTAAAGTGACCGCCCATGGGATAATGCATCTGTCTATATCCATCCACACAGACCTCCAATATCACTTGACTTACGTTCAAAACTTGAACTTGAAAGTAGCTTTCAGTAACTAACTTAAACATATTAAAATATAACACTGTAATTTTGTGTTTGCCATCTCGACTAACTTGGTGATCTCAAGGCATCTATGCAACTATGAAATGTGCAATTTTTTGTCTCTCTTTAAATGATACTATTCCTTAATACATTTCACAAAATAGTAGTGTTTGTTATTTTTATGTATTCTAAAAGGCTATATTTTGCTAAATTTAAGATTAATTATACAGTTACAGTTGGGAAACTTAGTGGTGGTGACATTGAAGTCATGCAACCATTGTTCGTTTATAGCCTACATTTAGCATTTTACTTCTGTTGATTGTATTTAGGCTTCAAAATTCATAAAACTTCTTTAGATTATCATGATGATCAACCTAACGTGTAAAAATAATACATTTTATTGATAACAGAGCTAATTTTGCAAACTTACTTCTAGGTTAGCCAGCAAAAATATGTAAACCCTGCAATGCTCATTTGCTCAGTTTCTGCACAAGAAAGCACAACTCACATTTCTTTCATAAAATGTAAAAATTTAGTAAAAATCTAGATGTTATAGGTGCAGGGTTGGGAAAAGTTATTTTTAAAAGTAATGCATTGCAATATTACCTTACTCCATAAAAAGTAACTAATTGCATTACTTAGTTACTTTGTATGGGACGTAATGCATTACATTACTATTGCATTACTTTTTGTCACCTGAGCTGGGCCTGCTTATTTGTTATTTAATAACAAAAAACCCAAAGGTTTTATATTTGTGAACTGTAAAGTCCCACTTAGGGCCAGTTTTACTAACAGCTTGCACCAGAAAACCATCTTTTGGCGCTAAAATAGTACTGTCAAGATTTACTAAAGACATGCAGTGAAGAATTAGCGCTGAAAAGGCATGGACACAGTTATTTTTGCGCCTGACCTTATTGAATATGCATTTGTAGGCGTTTCCCTTTCAGACGCTAAATTTACAGGAGGAGAGTATTCAAATGAATCACACAACGAGATTTACTAACGTTTGCGCTCGTCAAATTACTGGTATTTGCACCATTATTTAACTCCCCAAAAAAAGCATGTCTTAAACCATTTTGCACTTGAAATGGCTGCAAATATTGTTGCTAGGAGGAGGCACCGCAGAGAACAGAGAGCGTGTGGTAGAAGGAGAGGGTTTTTTCCACACGTATTAATTTATTTGGAATGCAAGAAGAGCTTGAAAATATAGTTTGCCAAGCCATGTTATTTTTAATTTGCTTAAGGAAATAAAAGAGGACTTGAAACCCTCAACTAGGAGTCACGCAATACCAGGTCTATCAAAACTTCTTGCAACCCTTCATTTGGCCTCTGGTTCTTTTCTTTATTTCTTTATTCTTTATTTGCAACTACTCTAATTAACACTGCGCTTGGTATATTGCATTGGTCAATATGTAAATGAGATGTTGCGTCTGTGTTCTTTAATTTGCGTGTTGTTAGCAGTGTTGGGGAAAGTTACTTTTAAAAGTAATGCATTACAATATTGCGTTACTCCCTAAAAAAAGTAACTAATTACGTTACTTAGTTACTTTTTATGGAAAGTAATGCGTTACGTTACTTTTGCGTTACTTTTTAAATCTGGGAAGGGCTTGCTTGTTAGTTTTTTATATGAAAAAAGATCTATTTTTAACAAACGTAAGAGCACTTTCACACCAAAAGTGAAATGAATAAACCTCAGGCTGAAGGGAAAGTAAGTTCTGTACAACAGAACGCATGAGAAGAAAGTTCAACACACATCAGCAATAAAAAAAAGAAATGTTTATCACAAATGTTTATCTAGAGTAATTTTTTTCTTATTAGTATGGTTGAATTGGATCATCGAAGGTCAACAGCAAAGACATTGGTTAATAAAATGGTATTAAATACATAAAGGGTATTTGTGTTATTAAACATTTAATTATTGCAGGTTTGCATCATATTCTGAGTTGCATTTCACTGTTTTTATTCATTTTGAGGAATACTGATTCTGTTTCATTTTTGGGGGTTTTTTTGTTTGTTTTTTTGCGAGTGAGCTGATTCAATGCATGTTCACATTTATTCTAGAACTACAGTAACATCTTACACGGGATTTCTCTCAACCTGGGAACCGGAGAGCTGTCAATCAATAAATGGGAAAAATAAATGCTCTGGGTGTGTGTTCACTGCTGTGTGTGTGCGCACTTGGATGGGTTAAATGCAGAGCACAAATTCCGAGTTTGGGACACCATACTTGGCCACATGTCACTTCACTGTTTTTATTCGAAAAACTCAGATATTTTGTTGTAAATTTAAAAGTAGTGTGTTACTTTACTAGTTACTTGAAAAAAGTAATCTGATAACATAACTCATGTTATATGTAATGCATTACCCCCAACACCGGTTAGGTCTGATGTAACAATGTATCTATTATTTAATTTCAGTTTTTTAATTTAAAAAAGTGATTACCATAAATGAGATACAGTATGTCAGACAAAACAGAGGATGACATGACATGTAACATAGTAAAATCAGGCATTTTCTACATTTATTTCAGACTAACAGGGTATGAAGGTGTTGTGAGAGAGCCGTGAGTTGTGCAGCTGATGACAACGGTGTAGATGTGTGTGTAGATGATAGTGGGATAGATCATAATGGTAAATGGATGTTATAGATGTGGATGACAGTGTACTTTGTACAGTGTTCTAGTGGTTTACATGTTGTATATAGTGATGTGAATACACAGTGTAAATATAAAAATGAGAATCAGCATCTGTGTTCTATATAGGCTGGAAATGTGTTGGCTCAGCTCTTTGGTGTGATCTGTACACTTGGGTATTGAGCTCGCTGTAGAGGAGAGTGATGTCATGCACTGATAGATGTCATATGTTCGAGAAAACCCTGCTAAACCCGGCTCACTGTTTTTTCACTTGAATGCATTGTTAACAAAAATGACGTCATTGTGATTTTAAGTATATCTTCATATGAATTTACATGCAAATATTGTAAAACATCCAAGCTGAGTGAAACAGACAAATACACAAAATGAGGATATCAATGAAAACAAATTATGTTAAGAATCAAGGAACAAAATTCATAATGTGGTCATTCATTTTCATGCAATTCTTTCATTATACATCCAGATTTATTCTCTGATCATTAAATTAAAGAAATTCTTCAGTTTAGTTGTAGTTGAGGTATGTGATTTCTAAAATGAAAAAATAAATAATAAAAAACAGATCTCGCATGTATCTTTGGTTCACTGAAGATTTATTATGTTATATGCTTTCCCACTAAATAGTTTAATAGTAAAGCACCTCACATATTCAAAGTAAAGAGTGGAAGCAGATGCAGATAATGCTCTGAGGACTGTTTCCAACCTTGATGATTCATGAATCTAGACTTTTAATTAATGTATAATTCGCTTATAAGCAAATTTAACACAACAGTAAAAGCAGGTTTAATTATGAGCTCACACAAATATCTGCATCCACTGCCACAGGCTGCTTTTATACTCACTGAGAGAGGCTTCAGAAAAATCCCAGCAGTAAATATAAATTCTCAACATGTTTTTAATGCCCGTGGCTGTTGTATGATTTTCTTATTAATGACATGTGTGGGATTTAAATCTCTTTATCCCAGGAACATAGCAAAATAAACTAAGCCTAAGAAAATCACAGTAAAGTTTTTGAAGGAATTAATATAATTAAATGTTCATAAAATGCTAAATGTGCTGGAGAAACAGTCGTGTGTGTGTGTGTGTAGGTGTGTACTGGTTTTTGTGGTTTACGGGGACACAAATTTGTTTAATGACATGGGTATGACAGAGGTATTACAATTTGAAGGTGGTTTATGAGGACACTGCCTATGTCCCCGTAATTCAAAAGGCTTAAAAACATACTAAATGGTGTTTTTTTGAAAATCTAAAAATGCAGAAAGTTTCCTGTAAGGGGTAGGTTTAGGTGTAGGGTTGGTGTAGGGCGATAGCACATACAGTTTGTACGGTAGCCTATAAAAACCATTACGCCTATGGAGAGTAAACCACAAAAACAAACGCGTGTGTGTGTGTGTGTGTGTGTGTGTGTGCAAGACCTCATTAAAACCAGTTCTGTGTAATACCTTTTATAAGGTATTATTTTTACTCTAATTTTTAATTGTGCCAAAGTGTTTGTTCTATTTTTATGATGTTTTATGTTTTTTAGTGCTGTCAAACGATTAATCGCGATTAATCGTATCCAAAATAAAAGTTTTTGTTTACATAATATATGTGTGTATACTGTGTATATTTATTATGTGTATATAAATACAAACACATGCATGTATATATTTACGAAAAATATGTCATGTTTATATGTTAAATATATTTATATATAATATAAAATATAAGAATAAAAATATATACATGTAAATACATGTAAATATTTTCAAAATAAATACTGTACGTGTGTGTATTTATATATACATAATAAATATACAAAGTACACATACATATATTATGTAAACAAAAACTTTTATTTTGGATGCGATTAATCACGATTAATCGTTTGACAGCACTAGTTTTTTTATGTTTTATGTATTTTTATGATTTATGTGAGATGCTTTACATGGTATTATTGTTTATTCTTTTTTTATAATTATTATTTGAAAGATGTTTTTTGTTGCTGTACATCAAGATACATTTCATTTTGAGCTCTGATTTACCCTGAAAACAGTTTTGCTGATAAAAATGCTTGCTATCATCCACATTTGTTGCTTTGGATAAAAGTGATCCATGTGTAACTTGTAATAGACATAGCAGGACAACAAAACTGAAAAAGGACAGACTGAAAAGTCATAAGAGAGAGAGCTTCTTTTAGCTCCGTACAGATGAAGTCCATTTGGCTGATTTGATCCTGTGGTGTGCTTTGATGTGTGTGTCCTGGTCTTCCTCATTTGCTCCTCATAAGGACAGGCTAATTTCCTTTCATGTGAGTGACTGTAATCTGTCACATTTAGACACACACATGCACACTGAGTGAGTACTGATAGATGGCCTTTAAGCTCAGTGTTACAGACAAAGGCAAGGCACTGTGTGTGAGTTTGTACGGGAGAGTAACAATTTCATTAGTGTTACTTTCTAAGGCAGACATCACTATTATTATTGCTCATACGAAAGCTGAAAGTATGTTTCAGTTTTCATTTTCCAGAAATATAGTCATCAGAAGTGTCTGCATTGACTGTGTGGCTCCAGCACACATTTTCTAGCTGCATTCATATGCGCATCTGAATCTGACGTCTACGCATGTGCATTTGGTGGGTCCACACTCACAGTTGGGTCATTGCTTTTAACAACTACTCGAAGAAGACAGAAAATGGCAATAACATAACAGAAGACATATGTGGAAACAACACCAATAGCTATGAAGGTACACAATTGTTCAAAGGTTTGAGTTTGATTTTTCAGATTTTTTGAAAGAAGTTGGAAGTTGGAAATTCAGAGTTCCCAGTAGGAACTTTTAACTGGAACACCCCCTCAAGTCAGAATTCCAATTCGGAAATTCGAATCCAAAATGGCTTCACATCATTTGTGAAAAAGTAGTAATATACTGTTTGTTAGCACTTCTGTTTGTCTGTGCCTCAATAAATGGTCCCACTTTATCCCTTACACCTTAACCCACCCTTAAACCTACCCATACCACCAAACCTGTCCCTAAACTTACCTGTATCCCACCTCAATAGCAAGTGTTTTGCAATATAATATGAACATAATAAGTACATTGTGCTTATTTTTTCATGTAAGTACATAGTTGTTAAGGCCACCTAATATAAAGTGGGACCCCACATGTTTTTATCAACAGGTACTGCTAACAATTGACACGTCCATCTTGGTTTTCCAAATTGTGCACTGGAACGTGGTCAACTCAGGTGTGACACAATTCCCAGCTCCAACTTTTGAGGTAAAATGAATACAGCATTAGCTCCAACTCTAATCAAAGACACCTGAACAAGCTAATCAGGGTCTTCAGAATTACTAGAAAGTTAAAACAGGTGAGTTTGATCAAGGTTGGAGCTCTGCAGGAAAGTTGACCTCAAAGTCCAGAGTGGAGAACCCATGAGTTTTATATCATGATGAAAATATACAATGTGGCATTAAAATGCTTACAGTTCTAACACACAATATATACTTATGCATGTAAGGCCTAGTTTACACGTGGTATTAAGGTGAGATTTTGTTGATACATTCATGAAAATGAGTTTGTCCTCTTTCGGCCACTTCCAGAGGTAGTTGAAAACGCATTTGAGTTGATTGCCTTGACGCTCATGTGGTAAAAT
Source organism: Tor tambroides (assembly GCA_021397915.2). Classification (NCBI taxonomy): domain Eukaryota; kingdom Metazoa; phylum Chordata; class Actinopteri; order Cypriniformes; family Cyprinidae; genus Tor; species Tor tambroides. Next base: position 5,047 of record JAFVLL020004635.1, on the reverse strand, counting down.
GCGTTCAACCAGCCACAAAAGACCACCTACTTGCGTCTACTAACCTAACGTATGAGCATTAAGGGATGTGTTTTGCGAAAGTGCACTAAAACAACCGATTCCAACTTCACTTTGTTGTGTCAAAACACACTGATTACGATTGAAATCACCGTTACATTCATATCCTTTCCATTCGCCCTCTTTCGCTCCTGAGAAAATGGTGTAGAGTGTGACGAAATAAGATGAAATCCAAACACAAGTGTTCACAGGAGATGCATTTCAAAATGCATGTAAAGACCAGGTGTAAATTGTAATGCGTTTCGGCTGACCACTTGTGCTCGGATCACTGAAAACACATCTCAACAGCTGTAAACAAGGACCTAGAATAACAACAGAATGACTACGAACATCCACTCTTATACACACGCTCATACTGTCTCTCTCTCAGTGGTGGGCCTCGTCCTAACGACTGTTTCTCTTTCACTAAGTCTGCAGCCCGCAGGCTCCTGAAACGCTTCATTATTCTCTTCTCTTCTGTTTCCTGTTATTGATACACTCTAGATTTCTCCGCTCCATTGATCCCATGCAGCTTTCAGATTAAATGAAACAACAGTGTGTGATGAGAACAAACCGAGAGCTGCCTGAGGACTAAATCAACACGATCAAACCATCTATTCTAATCTATAAATAAAATGACGAAGACTTAGGCAAGAAGTTGATTTAGAGTATCTGCCAATACCGAGAGAAAAAAAGCAACTCCGGACCGCGCATATCTTCTGGATCATACTGCATTTTGATGTGGTCCTTGGCAGTCGTTCCCAGTCCATTTGGAGGGATGGCATCAACATTAGCCATTAGTCGTGCCCCATGGCAGGACAACAGAAACACCATTTTCAGAATGAGCATCTCACGGCCTCTCGGCTCTGTTCCTTCATAATGAGGATTCAGAGGTTTAGGTTAATGAAGGACTGGACTGGCAAGACTGAAGCCCTGAAGCTCAGCACTGCTGTTTAAAAACCTGCTCACACGATTGGAGAACTCTTTCGCAAAATAGTATCACTAGCAACATTCCGTGACAAAACTAGAGAGTTTATGATATCGGCTAAGCTGTCTACACTGAAAGTCTGCAACTTGTTGAATGTTGTGTGGCTTGATCTCAGTAAGTAAGTTTATAAGCATTAATGACTGAATTGTATCCAACACAATTACAGATTCTGAAAGTTAAGTTTCTTGCGCAAGATATTTTTGAATCTGATTGAGAAAACAGTCAGATTGAAAGCATTTACATGCTTAATTTTTTCCTGATGATTGGAATATTTCAGGTCTACACCACCCCTTCCAATTCGATTGACTTTTCAGTAACATTTTAGTATGGGGAACAATTCTCACTATTAACTAGTTGCTTATTAGCATGCCTATTATTAACATATTGTCTGTTTCTTAGTACTTATAAAGCACATATTCTGCATGATCATATTCTACATCCCTAATCCTATCCAATACCTAAACTTAACAACTACCTTACTAACTATTAATAAGCAGAAAATTAACAGTTTATTGAGGCAATAGTTTATGGTTTGTTAATAGCAAGAATTGGACCTTAATATAAAGTGTGACAGAATTTTCAATTGGATCAAATGAGCCATCAGTATGATTATAAACCAGTTATTTGGGTGGATGTAAACGTAGCTAGTGTAGCATACTATTTCCCACTTGTGTTTATCATGTCCAGCAAGGCTAATCTTTAAGGCCCTGTTTATACCTGGTGTTAATATGCATTTTTTCAGTCTGATCACAATACAGGTGTAAACGAGGTCTGAAACATTTTGAGTTAGTCCGCTTTTGTAGTTGAAAAGACTTATTCAGGCTGTCAGTCCAAATCTGATTATTTGTGTGTCTGACAGGAATCTGATTTAAATGATTGACTGTTGTGTATCGCAACTGTTCAGATCCGATTTGTGTGTCCCGTAGCGCTCTTTCGTTTTTCTCAGTATCTACATTGATTTCTATGCCAATGGCGTTGCATTGGTACTCTCATGCTAAAAGCTACAATAACAGCAATACAGTTTGCAATACAGATGTTGTCTTACAACATGAAAAAATTTTGCCGTCTCACTGGATTATATTATGCCTTTTGAGACAGCAGCAGAATGTGCTGGAATGCATGGATTTATTCCATGCTGCCATCCCCGCCGGTCTCAAAACTCATAGACCAGCAGCATATTGCCATTTTCACTTGGCTTGCACTTAGGCAAAAAAAGCTATGCAAAATCCGATCTTAGTGGTCAGACCAAAACAAATTCCATTTAGACTTAATAATTATGATCAGATTCCAATCAGATATGCACAAAAATCAGACTTGGGCTGATAGTCCGAACAAGTCCACAGTCCCTATGAGTCGACCACAGCATAAAGGACCTTAGTGGGCCCCCCTCAACAATGAGTCTTGGGTAGGCTAAAATTTCCAGTTGTTCTCCACCAGATGATGGCCCTGGTGTGGAGTAAGCAGTTTTCTGTGTGCTTGGAATATCTGGATGATCTACTGCATTGCCAGAATCTGTGGTATAAAACAGCACACTGCATGGCATTTTATGTCCCATAATGCATTGCGCTCAACTTGACCTTCCATTTCCAGTATGATGAATGAACAGGATCTAATATCAACATATCAATGAAAAATCAACATTTTTTAAAAAAGTAAATTAAAGTGTACTTCTTTTTGTTCCATTGACTGAGAGATGTCAGTATAACAGTCCACAGAAATCTGTTCTGCAATCAGATTTGTCAGGCTGTATACAGCACAGACTTGTGTGAGTCTTGTGCAGGTTTTAGCGATCTGGACATGAATAAAACCCTTAAAAAGAGGAGTATTACTTCATACATAGCAATACAATCTGCATGAATTATACAGTGTGTCTGTGCATGTGTGTGTGTGTGTGTGTGTGTGTGTTCAGGGATCTTATGCAAATAAGGCTGTTGGTTTTATCTTGTAAATTATGGCTTTGGTCTTCTTGTTTCCTTGCTTTCATAAATCCTGAAGTAGTTAATCAATGCAGAGCACCAAACACAAAGTAGCACAGAGGAGCTCATTAGAATTTAGAGCATGTGATTGTAATCAACGTTTTTTTGTTTTGTTTTCATCTTGCAGTGCTTTTATTGCATCTTGTTTACATTTGCAAACGCACACAACCATGTGTCAGAGAAATGCAGACTCATCACATACAGCTGTTTATTGAAAACTGAATAATTCACACATTCACAGTTCTGACATGTGCAGAAAACGTGAACCATAGAGCAACAGGCGAGAGAGCTCTTTGGTATCAATACGTTTCAGCTGGCTGGAATTCCCAGCTGCAGCCAATCAAAACAAGCAAATCATTCCAGCCCTGAGCAGCTTTACATCACACATAAATCATGAGCTGCATCCCATAGAGTCCTGGCACATCTCCAGCCCCAATCACCTCAAACACAGGCAAACACACATAGGTGCTCTCCACACGTTACTGCTGGGTTTGCGAACATGGATTTCCCCTCATTCCTCTGTGATGATTACTGCAGTTTGGTGAATGTATCTGAGAGAATATTGTGTGAGACAGAGGTTATGGAAGGCTGTATGTACCAAGTTGTGAAGCATTTGCTGGTTAGCCTGGCACTGTCTGCCTAAATGCAGCTTTCTGTAATTAATCAAATGTAAAATTATATTTATTACATCATAAAATTAAATTAACATTGGGTAAATTTTAAGTCATTTTTACTACTTTGGTTTGAACAGATGTTGTAATTCTGGTGCAATGCAACACAACATTGAAAAACTTGGTAGCATTAAAAAAGTTTTGGCCAATCCCACAATTCATTGCACTGATCTAAGTAAAACAGTGGGCAAATGAAAATGTCAATTAAAAATAAATGAAAACTTTTTTTTTTTTTTTGCAGTAGCTTTAAATGAACTATTATTATTTTAAAAGTTGCTAAAAGGTATTGATATCATGGACCATTTTTATTTGTTAATTCGGGATATAGCTTTATAAATAGCACATTCTCTGTACAAAATAAGGCCTGAAAGTCATAAAGATGTTCTTAACCTTTAAAAAATGTTGATTGTCAACCTTAAGATGTCACATGAAATTTTGCATTTGCTTAATAATATTTTATTCACATTATAAGGTTGGCATTTTTCAACAAATTTGGTTGTGTAAAAAAAAGTATATAGTTCAAAAAATAGTTTAAAAAAAGATTTTGTTTAGCAAAAATAATTAATAATAATAATAAATTATGCCAAAACAGATAACAGTTGCAAATTCAGCTGAAATTAAGATGCTGTTTAGGGGCTAAATGTTGTTTATTGTTAAACATACATTTTCCATATACCCATATATTCCATATATGTTTGATAAATTAATATCAATATATCAACATAAAATCAGCATTTTTTCTGACCCCTTGTGAAGTAAAACTTAAGCGAAGCACTTAATTGTATGAAATGTGCACTTGTAATATTATTTTTGAAAAAAACTGTACTTGCAGATAATATAATATTGATGAAATAAAAGTATGCTTAAAGAGAGAACACTATCATGTTTCACTTGTGATATGTTATGCACTTAAGTACACTTTGTAATACTGTCAAATAAACATGTTACTTTAAAGATAATTTTAAATAACTGTTTTAATATTTGTCAAGTCCATTTAAGTATTCAGAATGCATTAAAAAAATAAAGTAAAATAAAAAACGATAACAGTTGCAAATTGGTTAGGGGCTAAATGTTGTTTATTACTAATTTTTCTTACTTAACAAGGTAGGTAACAGGTTTGAATGGTTGATGAATGCATTGCACATGATGGAATAAGTCCTTTATAGTGGATTTATTGCCTGCAACAGTATTTATCTTAGTAAATCCCTCTGTAATCTTGAATTATCTCACCACAACAACACACAATCCATGCAAACAGGACGCCTGTCATTCTAAACAATGGGCCACAGCAAATACACAGCCTTGATTAAACACTGGAAACACAACATCCCGGAGCATTAGACCAGAGGAACACACAGACACGCAAAGAGCCCTGC
>JAFVLL020004634.1:0-32238 GCA_021397915.2 Tor tambroides | reverse complement strand
TTTTGTATTATATTTGTTACTTTATCACTTGTCTCAGATAATGTTCTTTTTGTTGGGTTTTGTGGAAAAAATATAAATAAAAAGTTCAAAAAAAAAAAAAAAAGAAATGTTAAGTACTATATGCTGTTCTTGAAAGATAGAAGATAGAATTAAAGAACCTAGGTGCAATTATGGACTATGATTCTAGTTTAAATCTCACATTAATCAAGCGACAAACACTTTATTTATTATTTTTTCTAATCTTTATTACTTTAATGCTATGTACGTTGTCTTATACCTAAGCTGCAATTGATAAAAAAAAATCAGCAAAGTACTAATGAAATTAAGAAGGAGGGACCATATTAATTGTTTTAATACAATTATACTGGTTGACAGTTCACCAAAGAATTGATTTTTATTTTAATTTGTTCCAAATCAAAGTTTCAAATCTTCTAGTGCTGGTCTTTTGGCAAACTATACAATAAACTATACTCAGTGGTGCTCCTTTTAGCCACAAAATCCCCAAAATTTGGAACTGTCAACCAATTTAAATTAGAAAGGTTTCACTCTGTCATTAAAAAAAGTCAAGACAAGTTTACATGTCTATTAACTCTCAGAGTAGACTGTTAGGTTAGGTTTAGGGTTAGTAGAATAAGTTGCCATATGCTTGTAAAATTTTAATTTGTCATATTCAGTATGTTGTATGTTGTGGACCCTTCAAAATAAAGTGTTAGAAGGTACTAAGCAGACAGCCTACTAATACTCTAATTACTTCTAGTTGACATGTAGTTACAAAGTTACTTACTGTTAGTAGAATGTCTAAAGTGGACTACTGAAATAAAGTGTTACCAAAATATTAATTTAGCATGCAGATATCAGTTTTAATTACAATGTGAAGTTGCAGTGTCAATGTATTTTTTATTTATTTTTTATTTTTTCAGCATTTTATGTATTAAAACTGCTAAACAAAGTGTGGTAAATGTTTTACTATTATTTAATAACAGAAAGCAACACGACACCAGAAAGCACCACAATGGAGACCACCACAAAAGAAAGTACAACCACTGGCACCACAACTCCAGAAAGTACTACCACAGAGACCACAAAAACAGAAAGCACCACAACCGAAAGCACCACAATGGATAGTACAACTTCAGAAAGCACAAGTGAATCCACAACAACAGAAAGTACATTAACAACAGAAGCGACTACCATTGGTACCACATCTCCAGAAAGTACAACAGTGGAAACCACAACAACAGACACTACAACATCAGTAACTACCACCACCGTCACCACAGCTCCAGAAAGTACAACAACAGACACTTCAACAACAAGAGAAAGCACCACAACTGAAACAACAACAGAAAGCATTACAATGACAGCAAGTACAACCACTGGTACAACAACTCCAGAAAGTACAACAACAGCAAGCACCACAACTGGTAGCACAACTCAAGAAAGTACAACAACAGAGACAACAACAGCAGAAAGCACAACAATGGACACTACAACAACAGAAATCACCACAACAGACATTACGACAACAGAAAGCACCACCTCCAGTACTACCATTTTAGAAAGTACAACCACTGGTACAACAACTCCAGAAAGTACAACAAGAGAAAGCACCACAACTGGTAGCACAACTCAAGAAAGTATAACAACAGAGAACACAACAACAGAAAGCACCACAACAGACATTACGACAACAGAAAGCACCACCTCCAGTACCACCATTTTAGAAAGTACAACCACTGGTACCACAACTCCAGAAAGTACAACAACAGAAACCACCACAACAGATAGTACAACAACAGCAATTACCACAACTGGTAGCACAACTCAAGAAAGCACAACAAAAGAGATCACAACAGCAGAAAGCACCACAACAACAGACAGCACCACAATGGACACTACAACAACAGAAAGCACCACGACTGCAGAAAGCACCACAACGAAGATCACCACGACAGAAAGTACAACCACTGGCACCACAACTCCAGAAAGTACTATCACAGATACCACAACAACAGAAAGCACAACAACTGAGACCACAACAACAGAAAGCACCAACACAGGTACCACAACACCAGAAAGCACAACAACTGAGACCACAACAACAGAAAGCACCACCACAGGTACCACAACACCAGAAACCACAACAACTGAGACCACAACAACAGAAAGTACAACCTCTGGTACCACAACACCAGAAAGTATAGCAGCAGACACTACAACAACAGAAAGTACATCAACAACAGAAACTACCACCACCATTACCACAGTTCCAGAAAGTACAACAACAGACACTTCAACAACAATAGAAAGCACCACAGCTGAAACAACAACAGAAAGCACTACAATGACAGACAGTACAACCACTGGTACCACAACTCTAGAAAGTACAACAACAGCAATTACCACAACTGGTAGCACAACTCAAGAAAGTACAACAACAGAGACCACAACAGCAGAAAGCACCACAACAACAGAGAGCACTACAATAACAGAAAGTACAACCACCAGTACCACAACTTCAGAAACTACAACAACAGAGACGGCAACATCAGAAAGCACCACAACAGGAGGAACAACAGACAGCACCACCACCGGTACCACAACAGCAGAAAGCACCACAACTGCGAGAACAACATAAATTAACACAAGCCGTTAATAGTTTTCTTTTCTTTTAGTCTTCTTAAAATTAATTCTACACATAGTGGCTCCACAGAAACTTAAAATAAGATCCATATCTACTAAAATGCAGTGGAAGAATAAACTCTCTGATCAGGTCATCGTGAGATTCTAATGAATAACTTTGAGGTACTTTATATAAAAAACAGTGTACTCTGAAAAACAATTATTTTATTTAAAAAATATACTAATGAAAATGGTAACAATCCCAGAGTGCTTTATTCAACTATGTTATTTTAAATAATTAATCTTACATTTTGTTAAATAATCCTTCCGTAACAAGCTGTGAAGATTTTGCTATTTAATAATAATAATAATAATAATAATAATAATAATAAATTAAGTCTTCTGTAAATAATACTGATAAAAATGTCTATAGAACAATCAAGAATATATCTATAGCATAAAAATGGAAGTGTTCATTGAGAGCTAATAAAAAGAATCTTTTGCAAATTGTTTCCCAGTGATATTCATAACTTGACCCTACACCTAATGTACAGTATGTTGTTTAAATGGCAGGAAATTTCTACAATGCTCTAAAATGTAAAGTTGTGAAGCTGAAACTTATGGAGGAAAAACTGCATTGTCTTCTATGTAACATTCTCAGACCAATTTCTAACATATATGTTTTTTTAAAAAGCTAAAGTAATTTAAGGTAGTAATAAATTTGCGATAAAATACCAATATGAGCAATGCATCAGTCTTAATCCTCTTAGACCTAAGTGTATCATTTGACACTTGATTGTTTAATTTTGCTTAACAGACTAGAAATTGGTCTCTCCAGTAATATTCTAAATTGGTTCAAGAGGTATATTGGGAGAAAGGTAATAATTTATTAAAATAGGTGACTATGCATCAATGAAATATTAAGTACTATATGCTGTTCCTGAAAGATAGAAGATAGAAGTAAAGAACCTAGGTGCAATTATGGACTATGAATTGAGTTTTAAATCTCACATTAATCAAGCGACAAACACTTTATTTATTATTTTGCTTGTCATGATTACTTTAATGCTATGTACACTGTCTTATATCTAAGCTACATTTGAAATAAAATGAAGCAGTTAAAGTACTAATGAAATTAAGAACGAGAGACCATATTAATGGTTTTTAATACAATTACATTGGTTGCCAGTTCAGCAAACAATTGACTTTTACTAGGGCTGTCAAACGATTAATTGAGATTAAAATAAAATAAAAGTTCTTGTTTACATAGTATATTTGTGTATACTGTGTATATTTATTATATATATATAAATACACACCCATGCATGTGTATATTTAAGAAAAATGTGACGATTATATATTGAATATATTTATATATAATATAAATTGTATGAATATAAATACTTACATGTAAATACATGTAAACATTTTCAAAATACTGTGTGCGTGTATACATACATAATAAATATACACAGTACACACAGATATATTATGTAAATAAAAACTTTTATTTTGGATGCGATCAATTGTGATTAATCGTTTGACAGCACTAATTTTTATGTTAATGTGCTCCAAATCATAGTTTCAAATCTTCTAGTGCTGGTCTTTTGGCAAACTATCCAATAAATCCTAAGTGACTCTGTGGTGCTCTTTTTAGCCACTAAACTCACAAAAGCTGGAACTGTCAACCAATTTATATTAGAATGGCTTCACTCTTTCATATTTTTAAAGAAACAAGTCAAGACAAGTCTTAAAATATTAATTTAAAATGCTGATATCAGTTTTAATTACTGTGAGAAGTTGCAGTATCAATGTGGTACATTTTTATTGGTGTTTGTAGTTTTTTTTTTTTTTTAATTAATTCTCGTTAAGCATTATGAGCTGCTTTTTATGTATTAAAATTGCTAAATAAGGTTTGGTAAATATTTCACTATGTTTTAACAACAGAAACAACCACGACTCCAGAAAGCACCACAATGGAGACCACAACAAGAGAAAGTACAACCACTGGCACCACTACTCTATTAAGTACTACAACAGAGACCACAGCAACAGAAAGCACCACAATGGACATTACAACAACAGAAAGCCCCACCTCCGTTACCACAACACCACAAAGTACAACAACCGAAACCACCACAACACAAAGAACCACAGCAGATACTACAACTACAGAAAGCACAACCGAATCCACAACAACAGAAAGTACATCAACAACAGAAACCACTACCATTGGTACCACTTCTCCAGAAAGCACCACAATGGGCATTACAACAACAGAAAGCACCACCTCCGGTACCACCATTTTAGAAAGTACAACAGCAGAGACCACAATAACAACAGACAGCACAACAATGGATACTACAACAACAGAAAGCATCAACACCAGTACCACAACTTCAGAAAGTACAACAGCAGAAACTTCATCAGCAACTGAATGCATCACAACTGAGACAACAACAGAAAGTACAACAGCAGACACTACAACAACAGAAAGAACAACAACCGAAACCACCACAACAGAAAGCACCACAGCAGATACTACAACTACAGAAAGCACAACTGAGACCACAACAACAGAAAGTACATCAACAACAGAAACCACTACCATTGGTACCACAACTCCAGAAACTACAACAGTCGAAACTACAACAACAGACACTACGACATCAGAAAGTACCACCACCCTTACCACAGCTCCAGAAAGTACAACAACAGACACTTCAACAACAAGAGAAAGCACAACAACTGAAACAACAGAAAGCACTACAATGACAGAAAGTACAACCACTGGTACAACAATACCAGAAAGTACAACAACAGCGAGCACAACAACTGGTAGCACAACTCAAGAAAGTACAGCAGAAAGCGCCACAATGGACACTACAACAGAAAGCAGCACAACAGACATTATGGCAACAGAAAGCACCACCTCCGCTAGCACCATTTTAGAAAGTACAACAGCAGAGACCACAATAACAACATACAGTACCACAGCGGATACTACAACAACAGAAAGCACCACCAGTACCACGACTCCAGAAAGTACAACAGTGGAAATCACAACAACAGACACTACAATATCAGAACGTACCGTCACTTTTACCACAACTTCAGAAAGTACAACAGATGAGACAACAACAACAGGCAGCACCACCATTGGTACCACAACTTAAGAAAGTACAACAGCAGACACTACACCACCAGAAAGCACAGCAAGTGACATAACAACAACAGAAAGCACTACAATGACAGAAAATACAACCACCAGTACCACAACTCCAGAAAATACAACAGCAAACACGACAACAACAGAAAGCACAACAACAGAGACCATAACAACAGAGAGTACTACAGTTGAAACCACCACAACAGAAAGCACCACAGCAGACACTGCACCTACAGAAAGCACAAGTGAGACCACAACGACAGAAAGTACCACCACAGGGTACCACAATTCAGAAAGTACAACAATGGAGATGGCAACATCAGAAAGCAACACAACAGATGGAACAACAGACAGCACCACCACCTGTACAAAAAGAAAAAAAAAAAAAAATTATTATTATTATTTTTAAATTAATGGAAATGGTAACAATCCATGAGTGCTGTTTTAGTATTATTTATGTTATTTAAATAACTAATCTTATAATTTGTTAAATCATCCCTCTGTAACCATGTGTGAAGATTTTGCTGATTAAGTTCTCTGTACATTATACTGATAAAATATCTATAGAAGAATCAATAATATATCTGCATAAAACTGAAGTGTTCAGGAGTAAGTAGAAAGTACAGCAACAGAGACCACAACAAGCACCACCAGCACCACAACTCCAGAAAGTACAACAACATATACCACAGCTGTAAAAGCACCAAAACAACCAAAAGCACCTTAAAAGACACTACAATAGAAGGTATCGCTGATGGTACCACAACTGCAGAAAGTACAAAACTACAAAGCACTACATAATGTACTGTAGGATATATTATATATCCAGCTTTTAATATATTGCTGTGCAATAACATAATTAACATTTTAAATATATATTTTACCTGATATTTTTTCTTATTCATTTATGTGGCACTTTTCTAAGGCATTTTTTCTCTCTCTCTTTTCAACATTACCTTGCTCCGAACTATATTCTAAGTAAAGATGTCCAGGGCCCCAGGTCTGCATTGCTCTGAAATGTTGCTTATTTCATTCCTGAATGCCTATTTCCATTAATGGTTACCTCTCTCTCTCTCTCTTTTTTTTTTTTTTTTTTTTTTTTTGTAAATTTGCTATGCCTCTTTTATTTATGGTCATAATCTTGTTTAGGATGGGACTTAAAACTAAATTTGATTAATGCTTCAGTCTTAATAAATAAATAAATAAACAGGGTGCTGATATTTTTATAAAATTACTGCTGTTATTGGGTCATGAAGTATTTTCACATTAAATCTTTACACTTATAAATCCTTATCAAACATATAGGTATTTTTAATTGGGTGGCCAGATAGCCTGTAACACTGCAAGTAAAAGAACTATTTGTTTTTATGTAAAGATAATATAAACATGAAAATATGAGGCAAACATCACTCCCTAATGATGAAAGTTTATTTGTGACCTGTGCTTGCAAAATAAGTTACAATGAGCAAATTTTCAAAAATGAGTTATTTTTATTTTTACATTCTCCATTGAAATACCTTCAAATTGATGCACGATTTGTTGGAATTGGAAAAAAAAAAAAAAAGTGACTGAGCTACACCCGTTTGAAGTCAACGAATTCAGTTCTGAGAGAAACAGTTAAAAGTTTTCTGAATGTTCTAGAGCAAAATCACCTAGCAACATTTCATCGTTTCCTCCACTTCTTAATAATAATTACTATATTAATAATCACAATATAGCTATTTTTATTTTATCTTTGTTATTAAAAATAAGAACAGGTGCAAAAAACAACAACAACAACAACAACAACAGTAGAACAAATATAAGAAAGAAACAAATAGTTCATTACTTTTTTTCATTTTACATCTAAACAAAGGCATTCAAGTAAGAAAAACAAATAATCAAATGTAAAAATCACTTCAGTGTGTTCATTACAAAAAAAAAGAAAAGAAAAAAGATTATTAAAAACTCTGTTATTAATTCTCTCTTTTTTATTGTTAGATTAACATGAGACAGACGTATAGTAAGTCCTACTGTACTGCACGGATCTAATATCTGTTTTCCAAAACAGTACTCCAAACGTTCACGTAAGACATAACAGATTATGTTTGCATGAATAGCCTACTTAAATACTGTAATTCTATGTATAGGCCTACAGTATGTGTATGTATTGGTATCTCGCTCTGGCGGAATCGCACTTCATATATCAGTCAGCGGCAGCGCAAGAAGCTAGAGTGAAGGTACTCCTCTCAGAAAACGTACAAATAAAGATAATTTTAGATGTTTAATTACTATTTGGAGCATTGGGATCACTATACAAGGACTTGATGAACTCATTTTTGTGCAAACTTGAAATTCAACTAAAATCTACATTTTTCACTTTTTTTTTTTTTTTGCCTGTAGCTCAAAAATGCTTGGCAATGATTAATCACATCCAAAATAAAAGTTTTTGTGTACATAATAAATGTGTGTGTTGTTAGTCCTGTGTCTTGTTTCCCCTCCTCTCGTGACCATATTTGGACTTCCTGTTCCGTTCCTTGTTTAATGTTATCATTAGTTTATTAGTCCCCGGCCCTGTGTTGTTAATTATCTAGTTTAGTCTCCCCTTCTTAAGCCCTGTGTTTCCCTGCCTCTGTGTCTGGTCTGACCGTCTTCATGTGATCGTCTATGTTGATCGTCATTCAGTGTTCATGTGTTTCTCCAGCGATTCCTGAGTTTGTTAAATAAAGGTCTGAGTTATTGAAGAAGTTCCTCGCCTCCTCGTTCCCTGCTCCTGAGTGACTGTGACAGAAGACCGGACCAATACTGATGACTTCAGCTGAGGACGCGCTGTGTGGGTTGCAGCAGGGCGGTCTGAGGTTGGAGAGATATGTGGAGGAGTTTCTCGAGATATCAAACCGGATGAGCTGGCACGACGCCGCTCTAGGTGCGTTTCCTGCTGGGGTTGGATGACGAGACGATACGCTGCGATCTTCCCGTTGGTGATTTTCCCCTGATCGAGCTTATCAATCTTGTTCTATTTCTAAATGGTTCTGACTTTGAAGTCGAGGAAGTTCCCCAGCCTCGTCATCCCACTCCAGCTGGAAAGCGCCGCGTCTCCCCAGCTCATCCCACGCCGAGAACCTCCGCATACCTCTCCAACGGCTCCAACCACAAAGATCCCCCCTGCCTCCGAAGCAGCTCCATCCTCCTCAGCCCAGAGCAGCCGTCCTCAGCTAAGTCAAGCCAGCTGCCGTCCGCAGCTCTGAAGTCATGTCCGCCGCCGTCTGCGGCTCCGAAGTCAAGCCCGCCGTCCGCGGGGAAATTAATGCCGCCGTCAGCAGCCAACGCAAGTCTGCCGCCTGTGGCTATCCCAAGCCCGCCACCGTCTGCGGCTCCGAAGTCATGTCCGCCGCTGTCCGCGGCTCCGAAGTCATGCCCGCCGTTCACGGGGAATTCAAGCCCGCCACCATCCGCAGCTCCCTCAAGTCCGCCATCCGCGGGGAAAGCCAACTCGCCGTCTGCGGCTCTGAAGTCAAGCCCACCGTTTGCGGGGAATTCATGCCCGCCGCCATTCGCGGGGAATTCAAGCCTGCTGCCGTCCACGGCTCTCCCAAGGCTCCGAAGTCAAGCCCGCCGTCCGCGGGGAAATTAACGCCGCCATCCATGGGGAAAGCCGGCCCGCCGTCCGCAGGGAAAGCCAGCACACCGTCTGCGGCTCCCTCAAGTCCGCCATCCGCGGGGAAAGCCAACCCGCCGTCCGCGGCTCCGAAGTCAAGCCCGCCGTTCGCGGGGAATTCAAGCCTGCCGCCGTCCGCGGCTCCCTCAAGTCCGCCATCCGCGGGGAAAGCCAACCCGCCGTCCGCGACTCCCTCAAGCCCGCTGCCGTCTGCGGCTCCGAAGTCAAGCCCACTGTTCAAGGGGAAGTTAACGCCGCCGTCCGCGGCTCTCTCAAGCCCGCCAGCTGAGAGTATGGCAAACCCGCCGGCTGAGAGTATGGCAAACCCGCCGGCTGAGAGTATGGCAAGCCCGCCGGTCGTTGCTCACCCAAGCCCAGAGCCCGCACCTCGCAAGCGCCCTCCAGAGCCTCGAACGCGCTATGCCGTGCCTGCGCCTCCTGAGCGCCCTCCTGTGCCAGCTCCTCGACAGCACCCTCCTTCGTCTCCTACGTCTCCACTGGTCCCGTCCAGCTCTCCTTCGTCTCCTACGTCTCCGCTGGTCCCGTCCAGCTCTCCGCCGTCCCCTACGTCTCCATTGGTCCCGTCCAGCCCCGCACTTCCAGAGCGCCCCCAAGAGTCCGCGCTTCCAGTGCGCCCCCAAGAGTCCGCTCCTCCCGAGCGCCCCCAAGTGAGCGTTTCTCCAGAACGTCAGCCCGATCTAGCTCCTACTTACCCCAAGGAAATTTTGGGGGGGGGGGGTAGTAGGGCTCCTGCCATAGAGGCCGAGGCGGGGGCTGGGGCCGCGGCCTCGGAGGCGGTCCCGCCATGGCTCACCGAGTTCCTTGATCCGCCATGGCCTCCTGAGCTCCCTGCACCGCCATGGCCTCCTGTGTTCCCTGATCCGCCATGGCCGCCTGAATCCCCTGCTCCACCATGGCAGCCCAAGCTCCCTGCTCCGCCACGGCCACCCAAGCTCCCTGCTCCGCCATGGCCGCCCAAGCTCCCAGATCCGCCATGGCCTACAGAGTCCCCTGACCCCCTCCCCGTTGGATGGTGTATGGCGCGAGGACGTGCCTTCCGGAGGGGGGCGTAATGTCAGTCCTGTGTCTTGTTTCCCCTCTCATGACCATATTTGAACTTCCTGTTCCGTTCCTCGTTTAATGTTATCATTAGTTTATTAGTCTCCAGCCCTGTGTTGTTAATTATCTAGTTTAGTCTCCCCTTCTTAAGCCCTGTGTTTCCCTGCCTCTGTGTCCGGTCTGACCGTCTTCATGTGATCGTCTATGTTGATCGTCATTCAGTGTTTATGTGTTTCTCCAGCGATTCCTGAGTTTGTTAAATAAAGGTCTGAGTTATTGAAGAAGTTCCTCGCCTCCTCGTTCCCTGCTCCTGAGTGATAGTGACGTGTATTGTGTAGGCTATATTTATTATGTACATATAAATGTACTGTGGGCAGTGGGCAGGTCTAATGGACCTGTACGGGAGAGTAAGATGACCCCGCATTACCACGAGTCACAGGGTCTCACCATGGGCAAGTGACAGTACCAGCGGAGCTGCTGAAGTGTGGCAGGGCAGTGTTGGTCAGGCGGCTTCACTACTTGTTTCGACGCTGTTGGCAGAACAAATGCATCCCTAGCGAACTTATGAATGCCAACATCATCACTCTTTATAAAAACAAGGGTGACAGGCAGGACTGCAACAACTATCGAGGCATCTCGCTCCTTAGCCTTCCGGGTAAATGCCTTGCCTGTGTAATCCTCCCAAGACTGCAGCGTGTTGCTGACCAGATGGTGCCGGAGAGTCAGTGCGGCTTCCGTGCTGGTTGGCAATACTCCAAGACTTCCATGACGGGATGCGGGCAACCGTACAGTTCAACGGTGCCTGCTCAAACGAGTTTGATGTCTGCTGCGGAGTAAAGCAGGGGTGTGTCCTCGCTCCCACCTTGTTTGGCATCTATTTCTCAGCTGTGCTGCGACGGGCGTTTCCGGATCCGGGTGGGGTTCTGCTTCACACCAGGTGTGATGGCAACTTCTTCAGCCTGGCTCGTCTGAGGGCCAGAACCAGGGTGAAGCGCGTCCTTGTGCGCGAATTGCTCTACGCAGACGACGCTGCCTTCGTGGCTCACACTGAACAAGAAATTCAGGAGATGTGCAATTCTTTTGCCGCTGCCTGCACAGAGTTCGGACTCACCATAAGCCTCAGTAAGACAGTGGTGATGGCTCAGAACGTCCCTGTTCCTCCTCACATCACCATCAATGGCACAGTGCTGTCGGTTGTCGAGAAATTTGTCTATCTCGGCTCAACCCTGACAGCAAACAACAGCCTTGATGCAGAACTGAATACCAGGATCGGTCGTGCCTCAACAACCTTTGGGCGACTTCAGTCTCGTGTCTGGAACAACAGCCACCTTTCTCTCAAAGTAAAGGTGCGCGTATATGAATCCTGTGTGCTCTCCGTTCTGCTATATGGAAGCGAAACGTGGCCTACATACCGGCGGGAGGAGCACAAGCTTAATGCTTTTCACTTCCGCTGTCTACGACAGATCCTTGGCCTGTCATGGCAGGATTGGGTCCCGAACACCACCGTGCTGTAGCTCATTAACAGCAGTGACATGTACAAAGCGATCCAGAGGAGACGTCTCAGATGGATTGGCCACGTGCGCCGTATGCCGGATGAACGTATCCCAAAGGCCATCTTCCATGGGGAGTTAGCTGTTGGACACCGCCCTCGTGGCCGACCCAAGCTCCGCTTTAAGGATGTTGTCAAGCGGGACATGAACGTCTTTAACATCAACCCTGACCGATGGCATCACCTTGCGGAAGACCGGGTAGCTTGGCGGTCTGCGCTGACAGAGGGCACGACTCTGTCATGCCAAACTTAGATCAGCTGTTGCACAGAAAGACGGCATGTTAGACACCGTTTAGATCGGCACTTGCGCTGCGAAAGGCCTTGATGATAAATATACTTCACATTCAAATTTTTCATCACAATTGGATGCACACACACACACACACACACACACACACACACACACAGATCAGATGTATTTCTCTTTAGTTTTGTTATTAATCAATGGTTGTCCACAAATGTAGAGAGGAACATCCCCTTATTTCTAATAAGCTACAATAATTTTTGAAATGCAAGTACTGTGAAGTCAGAGACATGTTAGCTGAGAGCCGTCCATCATTCCAGACTGTGATTCCCTGTGTCATTTCTGCTTCGTTGATCTTTCTCCTTCAGTATTCATAGACTCATCAATAGATCATTACTCTGAACTCCAACCAATTAAAACAGAAATCTCACCTATGCTTGCACATGATTGGTTGCATGAATAATGCCCATTCATAAATGAATAATTTAAGGGATAGAAATTACAGCCTTGAGTAGATAAAATTTTGTGGAACTGAGAAATGTGATGAAAATGTGTTATGAGCGTTTGCATTTCCTTGTCTATCAAATTTCAAAAGCAACTATCCAAAAAATGTTGACTTCCACTTACAATAAAAAGGTGAACATTTCGATTATTAATAACTCTTTACATGGCATGCAGGAATAGTCTATGTACAGCACTGACAAACCCGGTTTAGTATAGTTTTTGAAAAGCATTGCAGAGTTCATTTCACAGGCTTGTTGATTCAGTCGCAGCAGTTTAATTGCACAGCTATTTAACAAATAGATCAGTACATGAACATGAAATAATGATTTAAGTTCTTGTTATTTTATTAATCTTCTTACACACATATGCAACGACACCTAAGAGTTTGAGGTTTAGTGTTTTATATTTATGGGTGATGAATTATGAGTTCTCATAATTCATAAGAGAGAGGTGAGTCAGGCTTTTATTAGATTTGAGACTATTCTGTGCCGGATATCATAGATCATTAAGCATGTTTTTTTTTAATGATGCTGTATTAGAAGAAACTATAAGGAAGAAAAGTTATAAACTAAAGACCAAAGAACATTAAGAAGGCCAAATTCATCTGAGTTTGGAAAAGTGTGGAAAAACAGGAAGAGTTTTGAGAAAACCATTAATAAGGCAAAGGTTACAGTAACAGTCCATCAATCTTTTTTCTCTTTGTGAAAAGTTTCTATTGAACTTTATAAAGGACTATAAAGGACTCTATAGAGTTTCCTTTGTAAAAAGTTAATAGATTAAAAAGAGAGAACGTTTGACAACCCGCATTATTCTGCTCAATTTAGATATTGTTCTATGTCAATCATATCTCAAAATGAAGTATAATGGGTAACAATGCACTCCAGATTCATTTAAAGTAAATTTTTACACAGCTGGCTTTCTGTAAAGACATTTCACATTTCTACAATGTGAATTATGAGGAGGGAGATTATTTTTTGTTGATAAAAAGAGTGAAAATAGGTGTGAAATTTACAAACTGAAGTTGACAGGTATGTAGCACTAAATGGCTTTGATGTTTGGATTTTACACCTTGTATACTGAACTCACTTTGATTTGTGTAAAATCAATGCTTAGACTAAAATGTTACAAAAAGTACTCGGACATTTTCAACTCATTATATATGAGGAAAAGCATTTTGTTGCAATGTGTTGATTATTTAGTGGAAAGACTTCCGTAATAACTACACTAGTTATGTTATTTTTGCAGCAATGCCATAGAAGAACCATTTTTCATTCCCAAAAGAAACTTTCAGTAAACAGTTCTTAGAAATTAAGGGAAAAAAATTAAAAAAAGAAAAGAATAGCACTTTATTCTTTGTAACAAAGTACCTGAGGTGGAGAGAGAACAAAATGTAGATTAATCATAAAACAAGACAGTTTCCTTTCTCTTCAACTCAGCAACAGCTTTAATTAGAAAGAACTGACTTGTAAGGTTGAAAACAAGACCAAATAGTAGAAGGGGAAAAACACAGTGACAAGGTGATTGATTACCTGTAAGTCTACCTGACACAGAAATTAGAGTTTTTTTTAATGATAGGCTGCTTCTTTCCGGGTGTAAAATTCAAATGCTCCCTCCAGACTGTCTGAGAGCCGTCACGCGTCCTGCGAGGCTGAACGGGTCCAGAACAGGCACTCTGTCTCTGTCACAGAACAGTGGGACATCCACACCTGACGGACTGATCCCATCTCACCTCGCTCAGGTTTCTGCATCAAAGATCAGAGGATCACACTACTGCTCATGATGCTCCACAGCTTAGAACTAGTCCAGTTGCTGGATTGTTGGGAGCAGCCGTTGTTTTTTTTGTTTTTTTTTGTGAATTTGCTCAGAAGACATTTGAGATGGGACAGTAATACCTCTAATTCTATAACCAATAATAAGCTGGTGTGTGGTGGGCGTTCTGGCGCACTATGGCTGCCGTCACATCATCCAGGTGGATGCTGCACACTGGTGGTGGACGAGGAGATACCCCCCTTACCAGTGTTGGGGAAAGTTACTTTTAAAAGTAATGCATTACAATATTGCGTTACTCCCTAAAAAAGTAACTAATTACGTTACTTCGTTACTTTTTATGGAAAGTAATGCGTTATATTACTTTTGCGTTACTTTTGCGTTACTTTTTAAATATGAGCAGGGCTTGATTGTTTTTAACATAAGAAGTTCTAATTATAGCAAATGTAAAAGCCATTTCACACCAAAAAGTGTAATGAATAAACCTCAGGCTGAAGGAAAAGTAAATTCACGTCTGTTCAGTAGAACGCACAAGAAGAAGGTTCAACACTCTTCAGCAATAAAAAAAAAGAGAAGAAGCACGATTGTTAGTTTATCGAAAGTCATTTTGGCTTATTAGTATGGTTGAACTGGATCATCAAAGGTCAGCAGCAAAGACATTGGTTAATAAAATGGGATTAGATACATTTGTGTTGTTTAACATTTAATTATTGCAGGTTTGCATCATATTCTGAGTTTGCATTTCACTGTTTTAATTCATTTTGATGAATACTAAATCTGTTTTTTTTTGCGAGTGGGATGAATTAATGCACATTCACGTTTAGTCTAGAACTACAGTAACAGCATGTTCACTAGTGATGCGCAGATGGCGGTTGTATTATATTATACTGTTTCAGCTATTAAAATTTGTTCGGTTTTGTATGTAATGGCAAAGTGATTCGTTTCGGGTTTTTTTTTCATTAAGTTAATTTAGAAAAACGTTTGGAGCATTTTTTGTTCGTTAAGTTTTTTTTCTTTCTTAAAGTTGGCTAACGACCAAGCGGCCAGTGACAGACCGCAGGCTGATCATTATGTCTGATCAATTTAGCCTTCTCAAATATCACGACTTGCCTAAAATCAAATCTAGATATACTAAAACAGTTCAAGCATATAACAATGTTTAAACATTTAAACCTAGATAAATGTGCGCTGCATCCTAGTTTGTGCAGAGAGCAGAAGCTAAAGCGCAGGACATGGAGACATCAGCGCAATCAATTGGATTTTTTTCAGTGGAAACAACTTACGCCGTAATTTTTGCTCATAAAGGTGAGAGTAATACATCATTCGGAACTGTAAAGGGTGTACTTTTATTTGTGTGCACTCACAATATCAACAAAACTTTTTATAAAATATACAGTATAAAATAATTTTATAAAATAAACAATGATGCACCGTCTCGTCTTGAACAGGAGTTCACAAAAATGAACCGAAAGTCAACGAATACATGCCTCACAGACATGATAAATATATCTATAGAAAGCTTTAAATGACTACTTAACGAAATAAATCAAATCGAAAACAAAAACTCTTTCATTATATTCCAAGAAGATGCACTTCTCTCTAAAGACGCGTCTAATGAGGAGATGGAGAGTCAGGATCATCTTCATCTTTGCGACACTGACACAGAAAACACTAGTTTATTAATAAATAATTCAAATATCTCCTTACTATTTCCACCCGATATACATATCTATGGGTATAAACACAAGTATTGACTTGACTAGAGCGACCGTGATCAGCTCCGGTGGCCGCGTCGGAGCCGTAATGCGGGGCAGACGTGAAGCACAGATCAGCTCTCACATCACTGAATCTGCTGTTAAAAATGAACCTTCCATTCATCACATCATCATGCAAAACTAGGAATTAGGCTAATTAGAATCATTGTAATGTGACGATCGGGTGCGGGTCGGGTCGGTTGTCTAATCAGAGAAAAATATGAGGCCCTAAGTCTCGGGTGGGTGGCGGGCGGATAATTTATTTGGCTTGGCGTTGGGTGGTTTAGGAAGCTCATCAACGCATCTCTAATGTTTACACAGCGCTCTGTCAGTCAATAAATGGAAAAAAAGTAATTGGCGTTACTTTTTTGAAAAAGTAACTCAGATATTTTCTTGTAAATTAAAAAAGTAATGCGTTACGTTACTAGTTACTTGAAAAAAGTAATATTATTACGTAACGCGCGTTACTTGTAACGCGTTACCCCCAACACTGCCCCTTACTATGTAAAGCGCTTTGAGTGCCTAGAAAAGCGCTATATAAATGTAACAAATTATAATTCTGGATAAATTATTGATAAATGACAGTAAAATTGTTAACACTTTACAATAAGTCTCATTTGTTAACATTAGTTAATGCAATGCATTATGTGATATAATATTCACAGTAGTTCTGGTTGTACACTGTAAGCAAAAAAAAATAAAAAAAATTGAGAAAATTGCCAGTACATTTTCCATAAAATTCACAGACATTTCCTTGAACCATAAAACAACAATGTAATACAGAACTCAAAATTGGGGTAAAAATAAAATAAAATAAAAATCAATACAGAAAATTCCCTCATAAAACCGTGCTGGGCCATATTTGTACTGACTTTTGAGTGCATATGCAGACAATTTTACACTGCACATACATGGTAAATTCAGGATGGTTATCAAGGAGGCTTTTGTGAATACAATCTCTGTGTGTTGCTTCATGTTACCCACAGTTCTCTGGCTGACTGAGTGCCTCAACCGCAAGGAAGATTGACCTATGCAGCAAAGATCTACATCTACAGCAGTGTGCATTTGTTTAGTTTGACACTAGAGGGTGCTGTGACTTTTTGTATTTTCAAACAAACCTGATTCAAGTGAAATACCATGATGTTTGGGATATTTGTTAGTAAAATATTAGTAAAATTTGTTATCAGTATTAGCTTACTGTACTGATACAGCTTCTCAAAACTGCACTGAAAAATCAAAGACGGAAAATTTGGAACAGAACACACTGTGACCCATTTTTCATCCCACCAGTTGAGAACCTTTGTTGCATTACAGTACAGGAATGAATTTCAGATTGTTCAGAGTTTCCAAATCATTAACAAAAATAAATAAATAAATAAATAAAACAGTGCTGCACACTTGTGTTCAGTTCTCTCTGTCTTCATGTGCAAAATGCATAATACATATTTTTAGATTATTTTAAAGTTTTTTTTTTTTGTACACATTTATTTTTTTTAATCAATTATTTTTATTGCATTTTAATTGTGGGGTTTATCAGTGAAGTTTAACAATTTAACCAAAGCAGAAATCACTATCTTGCGGACAACTTCAATTATTTTATCATTTGTCATTAGATGATAAATTAACAATAAAATAAAACTTGTTTTGGACAACTTGCCCCAGTCAAGGCTATGAAGTATAGTTAGAAAGTTAAAGAAACATTTGGTATTATTATTATCAGTCAGACTAGATAATATTGCAGTAGGAATTTCCATGGCTAATATACACATGTTGTCTCATAGAGAGTCACAGGCGGCTGCAGACAGCATCATGCTTCAGTGCATTTAGATTTATACAGCCGTAAGGCAAGGCAAGGCAAGTTTATTTATATAGCACATTTCATACACAGTGGTAATTCAAAGTGCTTTACATAAAAGGAAGTAAAAAAGTCATTAAAAAAATAATCACAGCAATAAAAACAAGGAATTAAAAATAATAAAAACATAGAATTAAAATTGATTTAAAATTAATTTAAAACAGAAATAGAAAAATGATTATACATAAAATACAGTGCAGTCAGTTCGGACGTAGCACAGTGCTCATTCAACAAATGCACAGCTAAGATGATTTACAGTCTAGTTTAGAAATGTGGCTAATGTTTTAGCACATCTGATCTCTTCTGGAAGCTGGTTCCAACTGCGGGTTGCATAATGGCTAGCGGACTCCCTTGTTTGGTGTGAACCCTTGGTATTTCTAACTGACTCGATCTAATGATCTGAGTGGTCTATTGGGATATATTCAGTGAGCATATCAGCAAAGTATTTGGGTCCAAGGCCATTGAGTGATTTATAAGCGAGTGAAATGCTGAAATCAATCCTAGTAACTGGAAGCCAGTGTAAGGACCTGAGGACTGGTGTGATATGCTCAGATTTCTGGTTCTAGTCAGAATCCTGGCAGCAGCGTTCTGGATGAGCTGCAGCTGCCTAATGGTCTTCTTGGGAAGGCGGTGGGGAGACCATTACAATAATCCACCCTGCTGGTGATAAAGACATGAACAAGTTTCTCCAAGTCATTGGAAAACAAAACATCTAATTCTTGCAATGTTTTAGAATGATAGTATGCTGATTTAGTTACTGCTTTGACATGACTACTAAAACTAAGGTCTGTCTCAGAATCACACCAAGATTTTTGACTTGATTTTAGTAGTTTGACCCTAGAGTCAAGATATGCACATTCTGCCTTGTGAACTTCATCTTTGTTTCCAAATGCAATGACTTCAGTTTTCTCCTTGTTTAATTAAGTTTTGGCACATCCAACTGTTAATTTCATCAATGCATTGGCAGAGGAGTCGATGGGGCTGTAGTCATTTGGAGATAAGGCTAGGTAAATCTGGGTATCATCAGCATAGCTGTGATGTTGGCAATTTGGTTTCTCCTCATTATCTGACTTAGTGGGAACATATACAGGCTAAACAAGAGCGGTGCAAGAATTGAGCCTTGTGGGACTCCGCATGTCTGCGATCCATAGACCCCATGCTCTCCTATACTCACATAATAACCTCTCCCTACTAATATTCAGTCACTTGAGTGCCATCCCAAGCTTGACCAATTTCCAGTCTCCCTAAATATGTTGTGATCAACAATGTCAAACCAGCACTAAGATCTATTAGTACCAACACTGATATTTTGCCAAGTCAGAATTAAAGCGAATATCATTATTATCTTAATAATGAGTGCTGTCTCTGTTAACTTTGTGATGTGCTGGAAGCTTAGATTGAAATTTGTCAGGTATCATTTGAGTTTAAGTAGTTGTTCAGTTGATTAAAAACTACCTTTTTCAATAATCTTACCTATGAAGGAAGATTTGATATTGGCTATAGTTGCTCAACATGGTATTATCAAGATTGCGCTTTTTTCAGAGGGCTTAACAACTGCAGTTTCAGGGAGTTTGGAAAAGTCCCAGACAATGGTGATTCACCGCTTCTAAGAGATCTGCTTCTAAACAGTTAAGCACATTTTTGAAAAAAGATGTGGAAGTGAGTCAAGATAGCAGGTCGACGATTTAAGATACTGTACTATTTCTTTAATTTTATATCAGTTGCTTCAAAAACAGACATATTCTTTTTGAAATTGCGGTTGAATCTGTGTGACCTCTGCATAACTTGAGGATGTGCCAATCGCCTTTCTGATATTATTGATCTTCTCAGAAAAGAAGGAAGCAAACTCATTGCATTTGCTGTCGGAGAGCATTTCACTGGGAATCTGACTTGGGGGGGTTTGTCAGTCTCTCAACAGTAGCAAAAAGAGTGCGAGTGTTGTTTAAGTTACTGTTTATAAGATTTGAGAAGAACATCTGTCTAGCTGTGGCTAGTTACACATTGAAAGCATCCGATCAGATTTTCTGCATTGTCTTTTCATACTCTGAACTGCTGTTGATTTTCTCCAAGGTGATTTTTGCTTACCAGTCTTCTTGCTGACCTTTACCGGAGCAATATCATCAATAACATTCTTAACTTTTGAGTTAAATGAATCCAGGAGAAGATCAAAAGGGTCTGCAGAAATGTTTGGTGTTAAAGATATAGCCTTCATAAATAGCACACTAGTGTTCTCGTTAATGCATCTCTTTCTGACAGAGACAGAGACAGATCTAGATTCAGTGTTAGTAGAGATCAATATATCAAAGCAAATACAGACGTGATAAGATACGTAACTCGGTGATAAGATGTGCTACATCCTTAATGACAATGGAAGAAATGTTTAGACCTCTACTGATGAGTAAATCTAGAGTGTGTCCACGATTGTGTGTGGGTCCATGCATATTCTGAACCAGGTCAAAACTGTTTAAAACAGTTATAATTTCTTTTGTAGTTTTGATTTCTGCATTATCTATGTGAATCTTAAAATTCCCCGCAATAGCAAAACAGTCAAACTCTGAGGAAATCATGGATAACAGTTCTGTGAACTCTTCAACAAAGGCTGGAGAGTATTTTGGAGGCCTGTAAATAATGCTAAACAGAATGCGTGGAGCACCTTTCAGCACAATACTTAGATATTCAAAAGACAAGTACTGATCAAATGACGCTTGCATTGATAGATATCGTTAAATAGAACAGCTACACCTCCACCTCTCCTAACAGTCCTGCAAACGCTTATAAAAGTAAAGTTAGGAGGGGCTGTTTCATTGAGGACTGTTGCACTGCAGCTGTCTTCTAGCCATGTTTCGTTTAGAAACATAAAATCCAGGTTGTTTGTGGTTATTAAGTCATTGATCAGAAATGATTTATTTTTTAGTGAGCGAATGTTTAAAAATGCTAACTTGACATTACTTTTTGTCTCTACAGCAATCTTAGTTTGATGCATAATAGGCCGCAGATTAGATGGGTCAGCCGTATGGCTTGAGAAGGCCTTAGACTTTCTATCACATGTTAAAACAGAAATAGAGAAAGCTACAGGCACACTGGGTTCCCGCTTGTTCTGTAAACATTTATGAATGTTGCTGCTATCATAGTGGGGACCCGACACATATCTCTGAGAGCTGCTATCAGTTGTTTTTGGTTCACCTACATCAAATGGAGGAGGGTTTGGGCCCTGGCATTGTGGCAGCGGCCTGAGAGCTCTCACAGGAGGAGGAGGGCGAACTGGGCCCACAGGCTTTGGTGGTTGTGGGGCCCGCCGTTTTTTTTAGTTGATATCTGGGGGCTTGCAGCGAAAGAGTGGGAGAGTTTGGTCCCAACATACACCAGTTCCTCCATTTTCTATGAGAAGCTTAGAGGAGATCCTGGAG
This sequence comes from Tor tambroides, assembly GCA_021397915.2. NCBI lineage: Eukaryota > Metazoa > Chordata > Actinopteri > Cypriniformes > Cyprinidae > Tor > Tor tambroides. Next base: position 10,671 of record JAFVLL020004634.1, on the reverse strand, counting down.
AGAGGGATAATATGTCTGGTGAGCGGGGCTCTGGCTCTGGTGTTTCCGGTAGCTGTGATATATTGTCCTGGCTTCCCTGGCTGTTTTCCAGAAAGTCGTCCTTGGGTGCTGAGTCTTGGAGCTGTTCTGATACGTCACAGTCTGTCTGTGATGAGCTCTGTGGGCAGGGCTCAGTCGGGATAGTTTCCATGAGCAGTGGTTGTTTTGGCTGTGTGGTGTTATCAGTGTCCTTGTGGGATGTGTCAACCACATGATGACTCGGAAGCTGATATGAAGTCCTGTGGTGTGTGTGTGTGCCATTCAGGTTGAGTAGATTGGCACACTCTGCTGAAGGATGACAGAGGGAGAAATAGATTTTGTCCTTTAGCACTCTTGCACCAACTTTGTTTGCGTGGAGGCCATCCAGTTTAAACAGTTGTCTATGGCCCCAGAAAAAACTGAAGTTGTTGATGAAGTTGACTCCTTTTATACTGCAGATTCTTTGTAACCATGTATTCAGCCCAAGCAACCGTGAAAACATGTTAGTTCCCTTTGCTGGAAGTGGTCCACTGATGAACAACTGAACTTCAATCTTCGAAGTGTTTCAAGGAGTTCACTGAAATCCTTCTTAAGGAGTTCTGACTGCTCTTTCCGAATATCATTATCATCACATGGATGATGACTCGATTTGCAGTCTTGTGCTTCATTAGAATGTTTTGAAGTTCCCTGTTCACATCAGAAACGGTTGCTTGAGGAAAGCAGCATGTAGTTGTAGTCATGCTACTGATGTTTCTGATAATAGAGTCACCCACTATCAGAGTCCTGGGCTTGGCTGCACTCTGAGCTGAAAGCCGCTGTCTGCTCGACCTTGAGCGCCTGTTAGTAGCGATGTTAGCTACTGGCTGATACGATCCATGTTCAGTCACATTTGGGGATTCCTCATCCACATTCATCAATGCTTCAAATCTGTTCTCAAGCTGTATTGGGGGTTGTAGAGTACCAGTGTTTACAAGCCTTGTCATAGCCATATCTGGGGTAGAGGATGCTATGGCAGCAATACGAGATACTCGTGACAATCTGATGTCTCGAGTGCCTTTGGGTCTCGCTCCCTGTTTGTGCCATCGATTAGTCTGTCGATCAGTTTCGGTTTGTTCCTCTACACTTGGTATAAACTGTTGAGATTCACTAGATTCACAGGACTCACCGGCTGTATGCTGAGGGGGTCCGTGAGGGGGTCCGTGATGACCATCTGCTATGTGTTCCATCTGTTTTGGAAGTCCAGCAAGTAACTTTGTTTCAAGAACCGCAATCCTTTGTAGAAGTTTGTGGCAGTTCATGCAGCAAGTAGATTCCATGAGAGGCATTTTCTCTCGTCTGTTTGAATGTAGACAGCTGTATTTTTCCGTCTCCGGAATGTAAACTGCTGGCAGTGGGAAGCAAAGAGTCTTCTTTTTCCAAAAAAAGCCGTAGTGTGTGTGACAGTGATGAATGCATCGATGAATGTGTAGAAGGGGAAACGCTTAATGCATTGCTCTAATTTACAAAGTCTCTGTGCCTCTTCTTCCTAAAAGAGGAGTAGACTACAATAATACAGGCTACGACACATTGCAGGTGTCAGTAAAACCATGAGTTTGCAATGTGTAAAATGACAGGGCACAAAAAAAACCTACAAATTATTTTTTAGAAAATAAAATTAGCAGCGATGCAAATAAAACCAAGATTTAAACATACAACCGATTGTGTACATTTTATTAATTTAGTTTTAGCTTTCAAGCCAACAAGAGGAATCACTGCAACTGGACACAATACGAACACACAAACATTTATTTCACTGCATTAGTGAGGACATCTCATATGCTCATATGCTCCATTGTTTTTATATCAAGTTACCATGTTAATGGGTAATGCTAACCATTTAGAATTGTATTGTGGTTTGTCGTCAGCTGTAACCTTTTCATCCCTATTTATAATCCTCAAACTAGAGTAAGCTTGATGACCCCTTGTAAATCTTTAGAGACCCCTGGGTTGGAATCACTGGCCTAACCCGAACCCTATCCACAGAAATGTGCAAAACACTAGATTTACATAGAAGCATGACTTAATTGGTGTTCAACAGGTTTTACTATGATTCTAAAGAAAATTTAGATGAGTACAGAACAGTTATTCAATAATCATGAGTGTGTGTGTGTGTGTGTGTGTGTGTGTGTGTGTGTGTGAGAGAGAGAGAGAGAGAAAGAGAGAGAGAGAGACAGGATCTTACCTTCTTCAACTTTAGTTAGTTTGCAATGTTGCTGTTTAAGAATGAAAAAGATCTGCATGTTATGAAGCTCAAAGTCAATATTTCCACATTCTCTTTAACATTTAACATTCATTTTCAAGAACTACAAAGCGCCTCTTATGGATATTGAGAAGTCACAATGACACTCATTTAAATAATTCCCACCCACGGAATATGCAAAAAGGGGTTGAGGCCTGTTGAGCTGCTATAGAGACCATAGGCCAGGGGTCACCAGACTCAGTCCTGGTGGGCCGGTGTCCTGCCAACCCTAATCAAACACACCTGAAGCAGCTAATCAAGGTCTTATGAATAATAAAATGCAGACAAGGTTTAGTAGACATGCTTTAGTAGCATGTTGTCACTATATTGAAGAGATGCTTTTTTTTTCAACCTTGATCCAAAACCCCTTTGTTTGTCCTTGCTAAGACCTTTTAACACTGTACATTGAATATTATAAAGCCAACATTTATCTGTGTGTTGCACTATAAACAGAGGATAGCTTTCAGAATCCAAAGGAGTACAATTTTGTCTGTGCACAAAAACTTCTCCTGCTGCTGTGTAACAGCTTTACTGCAGTTTATGTAATACTGTTGTAATTAAATAATATACATTAAACAAATATTGTTGAACTTTTCCTATGTAACTGCAATGACCTTTAAATGGTGTATAACATTGTATAAAAATATAATAAGAATGTATAAGAAAATTTATAAATGAATGTATAAAACTAAAATGTATAAGAAAATTAAAAACAACAACCACAACTGAAACATCTTGAAAAATCTTTAGTCTTTAGCACTAAATAAAGTGATAATCTCACATATATTGTTACTATTAAAGTGATGCTACCAGTTGAATGATTCATATTGAAGTAATGAATGTCAGAGAAATAGATGCTGATCATTTCTTGGCAATAGTCAACTGTAAATAAAACATAAGCGGCTTGATTCCTATGACTGGTAAATATTGTTACTCTTTTATTGTAATGTTAATTCTAAGGGAACATTCAACATTACACTTTAAAAAATGCTGGGTATTATTTATTCAAGTATTATGTTAATTTCCAACCTTTTTGGGTTTATTTTATGCAAGAAATATAGTATTTTTTAAGCAATAGTTGAGTTAAAGAATAAAAGAATAAAACTACCCAGAAGGTTGGGTTAAACATTTAACCCAACTTTGGGGTTTGTCCTTATTTCACCCAGGGCTGGGTTGTATTTAACCCAGCATTTTTCCGAGTGATAGAGAATGTTTTTACTTTTATCAATCTCACAATTAAATGTTTAATTTGCATATTTTACATACAAATTCAGTTGTTTTTATTCTATTTTTATGTCTAAAATAATGGCTCATCAAAATGATGATGACTGCACCTTCTAATTTGTTTCACTCCTTGCAAGCAGGTGCAAAAAAAAAAAAAAAAAAAATCAAGCATGCAATCTCCATAACCTTTTAATAAAACAAAGAACACAATCATAATCATAATCAAAGAAAAAAATGCACAAGCTGCAGTCATCGATAATACCCAAATACTAATGGCACCAAACTCTTTTGTAGGACTTGACTCAAAGATTCAGGGGCTCTGCTCTGCTCTGATCCAACAACAAATCACTTCATCACAGCGCCACCTAGTGTCGGACAGATGTTTGTCTGTGTGCCAGAGACTATGCGCAGATGGTTTATGGACTCTGACACCCATACACTTATAGGGCCAAACAAAAAAAAAAAAAAAAAAGAAAGGAAGAAAGGAAGGAAGGAGGAGAAGGAGGAGAAGGAGGAAGAAGAATATCGGTGCTTTAAACAAAAATAAAAACAAAAAAAAAATGTGTCAGAGTCATCACTGACACCTAATGACGTCTGTGGGTTTTTATGACAATAAATTGCTCAGTTGTTTTCAGACATTTGAGATAAAACATTGGCGCATTATAAACATTACTGACCAGTTTAGTAACTGTCATATAAGCTTTCACTTATTTCTAATTTTGCAGAAATCACAAAATTACAGTAAAACCAAATTTTGCTATTCTAACAGTGACAAAAGTTACAGAGAATCGTAAAGGTGATCGTTACAGTAACATATTTTGTCATTTTTGCATTCTGAATTCAAGTTTACATCAAATTGTTTATCAAGCCAATCAAACAATGAGTCAAAAAGATGCTAAAAATATCAGCCGATATTTCATCCAGCTCATTCTGAAAATGAATAAGATCAAGAAAGCCAAACAGTATACAATGTTCACAGGGGCTCTGGTTACACTGTATATTTTGGAAAATGTAGTGGGGTCAACAGCAGTTCTGTTTATGTATTTATGTATGTGCAGCTTACACTAGCTAACACTAGAGGGTACTGTGACTTTGTATTTTTTAACCAACTTGATTTGTGTTAAATATCATAAAGTTGAAAGGATATTTGCTGGATTTAGTAGTCTCGTTACATTAGCTGCTACTGCAGAGCTAGTATTTGAGATTCTCTAACCTTTACTGGAAAACTGAAGTTTCAGAACAGAACTGTGACCCATTTTTCAACCCATCAGTTGAGATCCATTACAGTAGGAGAACGAATTTCAGTTTGTTCAGAGTTTCTACATTACTACACAAAGATGAAACAACACTGCCTTGCATTCAGTTTTGTCTTTGTCGCTCTCATTTCGTCTCTTCATGTAACCATGCAAATTTTTGTTAATGCAAAATACATGAATTTAGGTCATTTTATTGATTTTATGTGTTGCTACTACCAAAGTGGAATCACCTGTAAACGTTCTGTTTTTTTTTTTGTTTTGTTTTTTTAAGTAAAAGAAATCAATATCTTTAAAAAAAAAAAAAATAACCTTCATTACACAACTTATTATTCTCTTTAAATATTAAATAATTTTGTCATAAGTTAAAACAACAATAACATGAAAGTGTGATGGGGGATTAAACCAGAAAGAGAAAAGAAACATTTTTGACGACTTGCCCCAGTCACGGCTATCAGGTTTGTCAGAAAGTTACATTCACTTTTTAGCTGGTGTTATTATTGTCCAACAGACTGGACAATGTTGGAAAACATCACAGTTGGAATTTCCACGGCTAATATACCCACGTTCTCCCATAGAGAGTCACAGGCGGCTGGAGACAACAGCATGCTTCAGTGCATTTATATTTATAAACCCTGAGTGTGTGTGACACTGATGAATGCAACTGTGTAGAAGGGAAAACACTTAATGCATTGCTCTACTTTACAAAGTCTCTGCATGTGCCTCTTCTAAAAATTATACATGAATGCACTAAATAATGGGTGTTTTCTTCTAGTAGTAAAAAGTGTGAGGCTACAATTTATTTCAAATATATTACAGTATATTCTCTCTCTCTCTCTTTCTCTCTGAATGTTCTAGGTTTGTTGTTTCAAAAGCCTGTGTGGAAAGGCAGGGAATGAGAACAAATAAACAGTGTTGCTGTCATTCAGGCACCTGCTTTCACTTGAAAATGTTGTCTTTGCATCCGCTTTAATATCCTATATCCTTGTTTCTGGAGGGAAACATGATTATTTTGTGTGGAAAGCAAATTGCTGCGTCTCTCTTTGACATTTTGCCATCACCTCACAAGACCAATGGGGCAAAACTGAAATGTGGCCCAAATCAGCCACTGTACATGTTCAGGTACGATGCACCAATTACGTGTGTGTGTGTGTGTGTGTGAGAGAGAGAGAGAGAGAGAGAGAGAGAGAGAGAGAGAGAGAGAGAGATGCTGCCATCACAATAAGCTAAAGCTCATCAAATACTTTATTAAATATATTAAAAAGCATTGTAGAGGAGACTGCGGAGCGCTTACATTTTGTTTAAATGTCTGTAACTTTGTTTTGTATGCTATGTGTCTCAAACTTTAACATAATCATCTCATATTGTTTTAAATTAAAGTTATATGTTTCAAATCTGTAAATAAATTACGGATAATCAAATTTACTTGATCTAAACAATAATAATAATTAACATTATTATCGGCACAAAAAAATACAAATAAATAAAAAACAATCCAAAGTTGATCTCTGTTGTATGTTTTACAAATAAATACTATTTCAGTTTTTCTACTTAAAACCTGTTTCATGTTTGATATGTGCAGCTGCCATTTCTTTTTAACTGTTAAAATATTTGAATTTGAATTCAAATTTCAAAGCATATAGGAAAATATTTCATTCAAAACATTTCATTTCACAGGTCAACATAACTAATACAACTGAGATTTTTATATCACTCATTACACTAGACCAAGTCTGAATCATTTTTTACCAATAAAGACATTTAATGCATGCTTTTCTTTTCTTTTTCTTTTTTATGAAAGAGTCAGCTGGCTGGTAAAATACACTCCACTTAATCTGACACCTTCTAATTAACTTTTACCGCAGGATTTTACAGACCTCGTTCCTGTAAGAAAGCTGCTGGTTTACTATTAAATGAAGATTGTCCATCAACAGATAAAATCCCAGAAGTGAGTAATTAATTTGAAGTTGTCACTCAGTAGGAAGTTCATGGTAATGAACTACCAATCAAAAGTCTGAACAATAAAATTTACAGTCATTTCGAAGGATTTCATAGGTATTAAAAACCTCTTGTAACAAGTCATTTAATACAAGAAACGTGTTACATGTTTGTTTTGCTTCTTTGGTTCATAGATTTTTATGATAATAAACACAGTTTAATAAGATTTGAGAGCATACGAGGAAGCTGATGCCAGAATCCATTAAAACTTCTGATACACGAGCCCTGCAAGTGTGCGGCGTCTTTAAATACGATGTATATTGACACATAATGCCTTGCTAACAGTGATTGTGTTGTTTAGTTTCCCTGTTAACCACTAGAACAACTATAAACCTAATTACAGCAGAATTCCTCAAAGGCTCTGCTCTAAAAATCTTGATGCCATCATTTGTTTTTTTTATACCTCTGATACACCACAAAGCACAAATTAGAACTGTTTTATGTCATAAATATCATAACAGATAAATACTGTGAGTACAAGAAGTGACTGCATGAATTATCTCAAATATTATCCCTTTGAAGATACACACAACCAGTCAAAAGTTTGGACACCCCTGATCGAATGTGTTTCTCATAATCCTACAGACCTTTTGGCTGAAAGGCTTATGCTTAAATCCTTGAAATTAGTATAGCAGCCAAATATAATTTAAGAGCAGATGCTGAAGCAGTCATGTGTCCAGGTAGAATAAACTCCTTCGAAAATGTTTAAAAAGCATCCCAGGATGCACCTAATGAAGAGAGGGATGTCAAGGATGGTGGCTTTGAAGGAGCTTACATATAACAAAGCTTTGATTTAACTAGACTTTACTGTTATTCTAAAATGTGATCTGTCCAAACTTTTGATTCTTATGGTGTTTATATTTCCCAGAAATTCTGGTTTGTGGTACTAAACTTCAGCAATTAATTCAGGCCAACATACAGATTCTCATTTAAAATCTTTACATTGCAAAGTGGCGTGAAAGTGAACGTTGATTCTCATACACAGCGGACAGAAAACTTTTTTTCCTTTTCACACAAATTATGATTACATGGGCAGATTATCAATTAATTAAAAAATGTGTGGTTCCTTGTACAATACAATGATATGACCTCTTCCTTAGTCAATGAATTGTAAACTACCGGCAATTACATGAATTACCAGCTCAGTACATACAGTATGGCTTTTCTGACATAGTAAGCTTGCTCTGTTGCTCACCTGGTACAGCACTGCAATTGTGGTACAGAAAGGTCGATCTCGTGGAGATGTGTGAAACACGAGTCACGATAGACCGAGTTCAAGACTTGTAGAAGCAATAAAGGCACAAAAAGCATTTTTATCTCACTTTGGTTTTGTTAACACTATCAGTTAGCTTTAGTGTAGGTGGTACATTATTTTCAAATACAATAGGGAATTAACCTTTTAGCACCACAGGATATTTCATTTCCAAACTGTATGATACACGCAATAGCCAATGTACTGTGATAAAATGTTGCCAGATTCCCATTCTTCAGTTTCAGATGAAACAGGTTAAAACTAAAAACATTAACAAACAAACAAACAAAACAAATAAATAAATAAATAAAATACAATAAACATTTAAATAAAATAAACATGAACTGAAATAAAGAAAATATTACAATATACAACTTATTTTGTTTAAGCTATTTGCCAAGACATCATTTCATTTTCTTTTAAGCTAACCTAAAGTACTGAAACCGAAATAAAAGTTATTATAAAAAGACATTGAAAATCACAAAGACACAAAACAAAATGAATAAAACTTAAACTGAAATGAAAATGAAAATATAAAAATAAACACTAATCCAAATATTAATAAAACAGTCTATCAATGACACTAAAATAACACGGCACTGGACATTTCACTTTAAAAGTATCACGAAACATGCAAGAGGAAATGCAATATCATTTTGCAGATTTTCCACATATTTCGAGCCTTGGTTGGAGTTATTTCATTTTCACAGAAGCAATGCCTAAAACCTAAACATTTTTAAAACGGTTTAACAAGGTGCCTTGCTATTGCTATTTTCTTCAGTAAATTCAAATCTTACTCATAAAGACCATACCTTACTTATGTTTTATTGATATTTTGTGGGTTCACTTCTAACAAATAAAAACAAGTGACTGCCTCTCTACATAGTGGATAAAGACAAACACATGCAAAAACAAACACATTTCAAAGCACTGTGCTGGCTGTGTGTGTGTGTGTGTGTGTGTGTGTGTAGCAGAACGGTTGTGCTGTGGTGGGTTTGGAGCATCTGTGCAGGCATCAGTGTGTGCTGCAGAATGAGGCTAATTAAAGGTTCCATGTGGCCAATCAGTGTTTTAATGTCCCTCCCCACCAAACATCCGTCTCAGGTAATGGGGAGTGGCTATACAGCAGCTTCACACCAAACACACACGCACACTCATACGGCACACTATTACACACCTCCCTTCAGGACCGTATGCCTAACTGGAGAAGCGCCATTCCTGCATCAAACGTCACAAGTGCATTGTGGGATAGCTGTGTCATCACTGGCACCTAATAGATGGTGCAACAGGAGCTGAGGCAGTGGTCTGATGACAGCGTGTGATGTATCGAAGGCTCGTTTTAAAAGTCTGACCTTTTTAAGGAAAGACAAAGAAGAATAACCATCAATGAAATATGAATCATTCGCTATAAGTTATCGTGGGCTTGTATAAATCATTTGTTATAAACCGCATGAACATCTTTTGTGCTCTACATGAGGACCGAGGAGGAACTCTTAAAGGTTGTCATGATAGATGAGGGACATGTAGGGACATCTGTTCACACTCAGTAATGTTTAATAAATATTGTAATATGTTCTAAACAGGGATATTACAGTCAACTAAAAACTGTAACTTTAAAAAAAATGCTACTTGAACCATGTTAACTGAAATAAAAAAAATAAAACTTAAAATGTTTTCATTTTTGTTTAGGTTAAATTGAAGTACTAAAGTAACTAAATCGAATTCAGGTAAAACTAGTAAATAAAATTCATTAAAAAAATCATTTTTTAAAATAATAATAAAATAAAATAATACTAATTTTAAAAATAATAAAAATGTCAGAACAACAAAATCCATAAAAATATAACTAAATTATAATTTAATAATTTATTAGAATAAAAACATAAAACAAAAATAAAAATCTAGTTCAAAATATTAACAAAAACTATAATAGTACATCAATGATACAAAATAACACTGGTTCTCAATATATATGATATATATTTTCAATATATATGTCATTATTTATGCACACTCATTTTGCTTTATTGTTTATAAACCTGTATGTTTTGCATAGACACTAAAGCTGGTTAGCCTCTGATGGCAGATGTGGTAACTACACGATTCTGAGCCAAAAAAAAGCATCTTTCTCCAATGATAAGCATTAAAATGTCTGAGGAGTCGTTTGTGAATTTCCAGGAGCCACGTCTTCCATTGAGATGAATGGGAATGCTAAAGCGAATAAGCTGTCTGCATGTATTGCAGACCTCCTTGATAAGCACAATGCTACATTCCTCAGTGTTTTACTGCTCTGGTGTAAAATCACATATGACAGGTGGATTCTGACAGTACAGCAAACCTTGCCTGGGTCGTTAGTGCTAATATCACATTTCTTTGCCAATCCCTCATCGTTTTTGTGCTTCATTGACTATTTCTCTTCAAAAGATATTAAGTATTCAAACCTCATTTGCGTCCTTATTTTTCAATTTGCTGCCGCAGTAGTTTAATTTATTCCATATAATTTCTTTTTTCCGAGAGGGACATTAATCATTGCCTGTTCCTTTTAGTGCCTGTGGGATTCTTCTTCCTTCTGTTTTTAATCAATAACACGAGGGCCCCTCCTTCGCTGAGTAAGATAAAACAGTTAGCTAAAGGATATCTGCTCTCTT
>JAFVLL020004633.1:0-17672 GCA_021397915.2 Tor tambroides | reverse complement strand
CCTGATTTGAAAAAATCGGATTTGTGCTGTTCAGACTGTCATAAGAAAATCAGATATGGGTCACATTTGGGCAAAAAATCAGATTTGGGCCACTTTAGCCTGTAGTGTGAACTAAGTCTTAGGTCCGTGCATTTAGTCTTAAAGAGACAGCAGCCTATAATACCTGCTTCTGTCTGCTAATCAAACAACACCACAACTTTAAAAAAGATTAATCTGTATGTAACTTATGCAGTAAGCATTATTGTGTTGTTTTACGCTTAATTTTTACATTTCTGCACCTGAATACTACTGTTACTGTCTTTATTTTTAATTTTATGTTGTAGGCCAGGGTTCCTCAAATCTTTCCCTGGAGGGCCAGTCTGCTGCAGAGTTTAGCTCCAACCCTGATCAAACTCACCTACCTGTGATTTTCTAATGATCTTGAAGACTCTGATATGCATGCTCAGGTGTGTTTGATTAGGGTTAGAGCTAAACTCTGCAGGAGTGGGCCAGATTTGAGGATGCCTGTTGTAGGCTGTTCAGCTATGCTTGTAATTTAATTGTTCTTGTGTTATTACTGACTTTAAGCTAGTAGTTTCTGCTGGGGTATAGAAGTACTTAAAGTAAGCTTTTAGTAATTAATGAAAAGCAAACTTTTTTTTTGCTGATCCGAAAAATGATCCGATCCATGACTCAAAATCTGTAGGATGATCCGAACCGTGAGTTTTGTGATCCGTTGCACCACTACTGTACTCCGATTCTAAGCATGCAAGTGCTTTATTTCAGGTCCAGTGTTTGTATACTGAAGAAAGCGACTCCTATGGAGACAGTCACGTTTCTGTGTGAGTGTGTGTGTGTGCATGTCATGTTCCGCTTGGTAAATCCCACTGCACTTCGCCCTGATTACAGCAATTATGATCAATCCAAATAGTTCAGCATGCATATTAATAACAGTCATCTAAATACCCTCATCATCATTATGTGATTATTAGTTCACTCAGGTTGTAAGTAATTACTCACGGATCAAAAATATGTTTGTAATTTATTCAGCTTTGTTTTTCTTTTTTTTGTATCTCATTTTCTAAGGGTTATTTCCCCAAGAGCATGAAATGAATTCTCAGAATGTGCAGTGTGGATCAACATTTCTCAAGTGTTTTTCAAAGATGATCTCTATTACTAATAACAGAATATTGTAGGGTGACATTTTTAAGTTTGCACAAGGCAGAACCATTCACAATGCAATGTGTGGGTAGTATTACTTTGATTTATTGCACATAAATAGGTATGGCAGTTATCCAAAACCCAGATACAATTTGTATTTCTAGTTATTTGGACCTCGTTGGACCACATTTAAAAATGAGGCATGAGCTAGACAGTTCCTTTAAAGTAATTCACTTCACACGGTGGCCATCGTGGAAACACCTTCAACCAGCTATTTTTTGAGAAAGTAAAATTTCCATTCTGTTTGAATGAGAGTAGACGGAAACATACAAAATGATTTGTTTAGATTGTTTGAGTAATATAAATGCAAAAATATCCAAGAACAATCAAGTGTGATTTGATTAGAATATAGAGAAAAGTTGTATATAGCTGTTATCATTAACTAAAACTACTGAAAAAAAAAAGTTTGTTAATTGAAATCATTCAAATGAAATGCAAATATTTAAAAAATTTAGGCAAGGCAACCAAGGGAATTTTCTAATTTTCTTTTGGTTTAAGCTCAAGTACTTAAACTACTAAATCTAAAACTGAAAATAACTGAAGGTGAAAAATGAAAATATAAATAAAAACTACATAGGCATGTAATAAAAACAAAAACTAATAAAAACCAACAAAAACACACAACAAAATGGTTAAAACATTAACTAAAATAAAAAATGAAATTATAATAAAGCTAAAATTAATAAAGCATTTGTAAATACTATAATACTGTAAAATAAAACTGTTCTAGAGTATTTATGGTGCTTTTTGTTGGCTGTTTTTGATAGCCTGTGGTCACAGTTCACTTCTTTGTATAGAAAAGAGCAGCGTGAACATTGTACTAAATCTTCCCTTTTGTCCTTGCTAGAAGCAAATCAATTATATGGATTTGGAACAGTGTGAGGATGAATGAATTCTCAGAATGTTCATTTTTTTGAGAATTATTCATTTAAATGAAACAATATGATTTCATCTTATACATCTCATTAGATCCTTTCTTCCTCAAACCATCTTCTGACCTTTAAGGTACAGTCTGAAGGTGTAAGTGTTGCACGACTGATAATCAGGAAACCAGGAACTATTCAAGGACAATGTAAGAACTTATATACTGTTCACCAGAGTGGTCTACAAACTGGTATTATCGGCGAGCCTTACATAAATGAGAGTAACTCTCAGATCTCCATGATTCTGCCGGGGAACAGAGATCAGACACAGAGGCAGCAAGAGACTAGGACTGGTGAAACCTCGAAAACAGGTTATGCATTTAAAGACTGCAAAGTTCGTAATTGCCGATGGCTACGTTTCAGAACACCCTGGAAGTTGTTACATATTCTTTTTGATGGATCTCTCTGTTTATAGAGCTCAGAGCTGTATAATGATTCACCCCAGCAAGTCGCTTTAGCGTTTTTCCCCATGTTTATAATTATCCCTAATATGAGAGAAATTGAGCCTCAAAAGCAGTATACACGCTGTAAGAAATAAAAATGTGCAGTGGTTTTCTTAAGGAGCAATTTTTTACCTGACCCATAAATTGGGTCTCCATTTCTTAAGATGTTTGCATAACAAGTTGGAAATTATTTCTTGTCATCGTGGAAAAGGGACCCTGAATACTCATACAGCATATCAGCATAATGTAAATATTTCCTGTTTCCTTAAACAGTTATATTCATAGTTGAAGTTAACACTTGGGGATCAATTACCTCTATTAAACTCTCATTTCAAATGTCTACAAATAAACTTGCAAGTGTGTTTTATATTGAAGTATGATGCCATATTATTGAACCATTAATTGAAACAACTGTTTTGTGTGACATTTGAACGGTGTGTATGCTGCTGACATTTCCACCACTTGCTTGGCCGGTCTCTATTTCTGGATGGTCTCCAGGCATTTAAAAATTACCGACATTTAAATTCTATTTCTATTCTTGTATTATTCATATGAAACTGTTCAGAATTTTCAGTGTTCTAGCCTAAGCCTGAGAAGTCAGACCCCTTTGGGGGACACAACTTAATTTTGAGAACGACATATTTAACCTAATCCAGTCCGGTTAATTCAGTGTTTAATAAAATGAGTTAATTTATATATTACTAAATGAAGCACTGTTTTAGAGTATCCAAAGAGTATTTTTTAAGAGTATTTAAAATATTTCACAGTATTACTGTTTTTACTGTATTTTTTTAATAAAATAAATGTATCTTAGGTAAGAAGCTTCTTTCAAAAATATAAAAAAATGTCCTGACCCCAAACTTTTGAATGTTAATGTGTTCGTGTGTACAGTATATATATATACTGTAGAGACTTAGTGAACAGACACAACTCCAATTACAACACATTCCAGAGCACAGGCCTTCCTCCATGCTGTGGCCATTAAGAGGTCACGAATGACCAGCACCGTGGCCGATTTCCTGCCCTAAACCTCCTGAATCAACATGAGACTCTAAGACCTTGATGGATTTATAGAACCACATCCTGCACCTGCAACCAACAGAACAGCAATAACTGACTCCGCTCAGGCGAACTCACCTAAAGAACAAAGAAACTGCTTGTCTGGAGAGATTCCAGAAACAGAGGGGGGCGCAAAACCACGACCCCCTCACGCATAAACTATCCATCGGATAAACACAAGCGACGGATTTTATGGCTCTGTCCTGCTAAAAAGATCTAAAACTCAGATCACGTGACCACTTAGCGAAGGAACTTAACAGAGTGAGTTAACAAAGAAAAGACATTTTTATGGTTTGAAACTGAGCAGACCAATCTGAAAAGGACCTTGTAACCCCTGTCTGTTCATCCCCTGCACTCCAGGAAGAATGTGCATGCATATTTGCACGTAGGCAAAGTTTAAAACTATTCACAAAAACTTCACAACAGTCATTGCTGCTATTAAAACAATATGTAGCGAAACAATATGTTATGTTCAAGTGGGACTTTATATTCACGTTGTATTTTATACTCAGGTTATCGTTTATAAACTTTGCTGTGTTATTGGGATCTGTAATATTATTTTATAATCTTTGATGTCTAATTCTCCCGATCACTATGGTTAGTTTCACATACTTAGCGTGATTGTTTAGAATTTAGGACCGTTTAAACTATGCCTTAAGCCATGTAGTATATAAAATTGAGATATATATTTTGTTGAATGCCATATATTTGTTGTTTAGATTCTAAGGAAAGCTCATTTTATAAACAATAAGTTGGTGTGAATGAAAATTAACCTTCAGCATCATAATGTAGGATTATAACACATATAGAAATCTGCCAGGATATTCTCTTCAATGGGACAAGATAACGAAGCAGATAAATTTACGCATGGAAAGTTGATCCATGTGGGCGGGGCTCCGCCCACAGGAACCAGTCCATTGGAAGAGCGCCGGGAAACGCCCTGACGTCAGTCCATTCTAAAGCGGACCCCCAGCTCATTCGCTTCGCTTCTCTTCTCTTGCGCGCGCTGCTTGAAACTTTGTCTTCGTCTCAGTGAGGCTCTAAAAGGCGCTCACTGCCATTAACACCCGGCCGAGCGAAGCACATTGAACCAACACTTGGTTCAAATCTCGGAAGAACTTCTTCAAGCCTGAAGCCGGCTAAAGAACTCTAAAGACTTTGAAGCGCGCCACTTTCGCGTCACCAGGAAACCAATAGCCAATCACACAAGGGCATTCCCAGGCCGACGTCACGCCACGAGCCATCCAAGGATTTCCAAACTAAGAAAGAATCTCCAACTTTAACGCAAGTACAAACAATTCTTTCTCCAAAGTTTGCTGAACTTGGTTGAATTTATCTTTAAAAGCAAAGATAGAAACTCTCTGTTTGTGTAACCTCCTAAGCGGAAGTTCGCGAAATAGCCACAAGGGCTAGACTTTAACTTTCTTCAGAATAGCGCATTGGTGTGTATATGTATGTATGTTTGTCTGTTAGTCTCGTGTCTCAGAATAGCAATAAACTCACGTTTCTTTCATCAAAAGAAATCTGTTTTCTGTTGTGTAATTTTTCAGATCAAACAATATGCCCAGATTTTGTTTACCTATGCTCATAAATTTGCATAAAGTAATATTTGGTTTATTCTATTTGTTGGCCTAAATAAGATAAACTAAATCGTTACAGATATACTGATAAGCGAATCGCTGGACGATTGTTAATACAGTATCAATCTGACGTTTTGATTAATATCAATTAATCATATCAAATCAACCCTAATTTTAATATTGAATTCCCTACAGCTAAAATTCATAATAAAAGCTTGACCAGAGCTAAAATTCCTTTATTAAATGTAATAAATCATTACAATACTGTATACACACATACATAAGTTATGAACTTACATACATACACCTTGAAGTTGCCAAATGTGTAAATGTAATGAATATATTATTATGAGGACAAAGTGCCTAATATGACCGTTTTACAAGCTACGCAATATCGCGTTCATTATCGAAGGCGATTCATCTGCGATAATGAACGCGATATTGCGTAGCTTGTCAGTGAACTACGGCTCTGTTTATTAAATGCCGCTCCATTTGAAAACAGGTGATGGAGATTTAGCGCTAATCAAGGAACCGGCTTTACTGACGAGATGCGCATGCATATCACGTGAGATATATCGCCCAGCCCTAGATTGTACTATGCTTATGAGAAGTTCTCTTTGCAGTCTTTATTTGGCTGAAATCTCACTGTAGAGGAAACCATGCATTCATGCATTAAGAGTTTTTTGTTTTTTGTCATTTGCCTTTAAACAGCAGTTAATTTTATCCTTCAAAGAGTAAAAGGAAATGTCTTTTTAGTGAGTTCCCACCATTGATGAAACAATACAAGTATGAAAGTCTGAGCTGTAAATAATCTGCATTCTGTTTGCTGTAAACACCATCACTTGTATCAGATAGGATCTGTCTCTCACTATCTGCTTAGCCATTTCTCCTCATTTCACCTTACCTCACTTCACCTCTTTCTCACCCTCCCTATTCCTTTCTCTTCAAAATTAAAGATTTTGGGTAAAGTTTGAAGGAATGTTGCTTTTGCATACACAAAAAAAGTTCTAGAGCATAGACTGAGAATTATATACTTGATGCGCACTGTCTGACTTCTCCTGCCTGCTCTTTTGGAACAAACAAGTTTCAGAAAAACTGTAACTGTGCCAAGGTAGATTTATGTCCAGTATTAGTATAAAGAGGTGGAGCAGATTGGAACAACAGATTGACTCTTCTATTCTGTCATACATCACTGGAAAATTGTTGGATGTAGATACAATTGCTCCCATTTCCTCCAGCATGATACCAGTCATTTGAGCGAGCAGGTACATTCCACAGTATGATAAGTGGCACACTGCGGGTTGAGCACAGATTCAGTGCGAGACACCATGACACAGTATACCAGTGTACTGAATGTCAGTAATTACTGTAATGGCTCATGGCAGCATGCTGTTTTTTTTTCTCTCACAGGGCACCGTGTGAATGGAGCTTACACTTTCACATATCAGCACAGAATAATGGGGAAAAACTGGACATTAGGATGCTTTGAGCACATCTGATTTTCCCTGTCGGCTCCGGGGGTCAGGAGTCATGCAATGTAAAGATTTAATCAGAAAGTCAATTAGCATGCAGTGGACTGATTTGACATGGGAAAAAGAAAAAGTAGGCTAGCTGTGAATGAGTATGGGTGCAAGGGTAAAACGTGAAGGTGGCTGTGCTTATCGTTGAGAAAAAACAAGGTTACTCAGTGCCAAAGGCAAAATTCATCCAGGGCTGAGTAAAGGTAGGCAAGAGGCCATTATGCAATTATACTATTATTATTTTACTATTTCAGACCGCATTCATTTCTATAACACACATTTCTGCATAAATGGCCAACTATCAAAGGCCTGTGAAAGGTGTCAGTTAAAAGGGTATTAGATGTAGGTTTTGGATATAGTGTCTCAAGACCTAATGAGCTAATTACGATTTAAAGCGAAATCACATGTCCTTTCGGAATAAGGCAATGCCTGAAATGAAAATAACCCCTACTTTTTGCGATGAAAGCTAGAATCTTAGTACGGGAATGACGCAATGGTGTTAGATTGATATTTTATTATACTTTTTAATTATTTATTATTTAAATGGAGTTATGTCAAATCTTTATGATTCATGGCTTATTCATCAGAATCACCACCGGATTTTTGGGTAACCTCTATTCAACTTCTCTGTAGCCTGTTTGATTATATTGTTATTCAGAATAAAAAATGATTAATTATCTAATTAAGCAATTTCTTGATGTTGTGTTTTTTTTTCTTCTATATAGTAGTTAAACAAGAATTTAAAATTGAGTAACTTGCAATTTAGACACAATATTTTGTTACTTAATTTTTGCTCTGCATTGTCTTCCAAACAAATCCACAGCAGAACTTAGAGCTGTGTGTCTATGAGCAACACACAGTATGTGGTGCATTTCATTCTGCATGAATTATTTGTGTTTGAATTAAATGTTTGAGTGCATGGTTCAATGAATCACTGATAAAGAAGTCTCTTTGTTCATTCCTGAAAGAATCTTTGATTTGGTACATATAGTTTGAATGAATGACTCATTTTATATGACTGAGTCATCTATTCACTCTTACCACCTACTGATGTTACGACGTGCTAAAAGGTTTTTTTGAAAAATGTAATTTCAACAATATTTTAGTTCTTTGTATTCTGTTTCTTATTAAAATGAAAAAGCTAAACATTTCTTGCATGCTAAAGTGAGAGTCAACCAAGTTCAAGTTGCATTTGTGCAAGATGTGCTGTTTATGTAGGCAGCTGACTACACAGGCATTATATAAAGACTAGGTTTTGAGAGGTGCTTTTCAGAACTGACAACTTTGTGCAGGATCATCAACTGACATGATTCATTTTTGGTTTACAGAAGAGTTCGGATCAATGTTGAGACAGTTATTCCCAATATGTGCAGCATATATTTGAAGCTATTGACTCTAAGTTGACGTTTCAAGGATGGCATTTACAGTAAACTTCACCTTAGATATACCAAAGATTTTGATCGAGTTTAGCTTGTGGAACATGCAGCCTTGAATAATTCACATAGATCATACTGAGCCTGCAGTATCTGTTATTCAAGAAAAAAAAGATACATAATGACAGATGTTAACTCTTCACTAAAGAAAAAGAAACATTTGGTCCTTCTTTTAAAAATCCATGTTCAGACTCCAACCAAAGATGCCACATGCTGTTCTGTTCTATTTTTTACTGAAACATGTAAGGCTATTTTAGATTATAGCATGACTGTCAATCACAATGATGGGGTTATTAAAAGTTAATCGCCTTGTCTATAAAAAAAGGTCTGTGGTGATTGCATTGGTGTTTTGCAACCGAAAACTTGTCCAGCTAGATATGCTCTATCATTGAGTGTTTGTTTGAAGTCGCTCCTAATAGTGAATTGTAGATTTTAATGGATAAATCTTCTTTTTTTTGTGGTAGAGGCTCTAAATGAGATTGTGTAGCCTACAGAAACGATAATGATTTTTTAAAAATAATTTTGTCTAATCATACAATCAATCAGGATGAGTCAGAGCAGTTACAAGTCTGACACTATTTAAATGGGAATCATGCTCAGATGAGGAAAAGTTCATTCTAATTTAAATCCCCCCGCTTCATCTCTCATCAGAAATTAATGTGATTGTTGCTTGTGTTATATAACGAATGTGATGATGTTTTGAAGTAGGGCTGTGAATGATTCTGAAACAATGTGATTTTCTGAGTAAAATCATTATTGGTTGAAGGTATGGGCTGCTATGATTAGTCATTGTTTCTGAAGCTGTAATGAAATATTCAGGCAATTTTAGATTACAATGCAAATGATTGTATGAATGTTTTCAAGTGCATACAAGTGGTTGTTGCATATGCATAACACACACACACACACACACACACACACACACACACGTGTATATATATATGTGTGTGTATATATATATATATATATATATATATATGTGTGTGTGTGTGTATATATATATATATATATATATATATAGATAGATAGATAGATAGATAGATAGATAGACAGATTACAGACAGATAGATACATTATAGATAGATGTGTGTGAATGTTATTCCATTTATATTGCAAACAAATGTTCTAATCCTTAAACTTAAAAGCAATGTAAGCAACTTGTGTGTGTGTCAGATGCAACAGGGCACAAGTAAGCTGAAGAAACACCCGATGCAGTCCTGATGAGTCACAAAGGATTAATCTCTTGTCTGTTTGCATGACTTAAAGTGCATAGGAGAGGAGACAACAATGCTTGCTTGCTTTCATCTCTTTCCTCTCTCTCCTCTCTCTCCTCTCTCTCTCTCTGCTTTGTGCCTTGACTGCACGCCTTCAGAAATGCATCTGCCACATCAAGGCACCAGTAAATCGGGCCAAGTTGTTCATCAAATCAAATAGCATTATTGGCCATAGTTCTCAATAAATTCTCAGCAAAATAAGACTTCAGTGTTTATTTGTGAGCAGAAGGATTGTCCTGTGAGAAATGAGCTAAGAAATTCAGTCTATGAACACACAATCTAATTCCCATTGCCCTGGAATTTAGCAAAGCTGTCACAGGTGATGTTAATGGAAATATTTTTTTCTGGAGATATGTATGTATGTGTGTGTGTGTGTGTTTTCAATTAGTGGAGCTGTCTGTCGTAGGATGATTTTAAGTAAATTTTATATATATTTTAAACATTTTATTAGATGTTTTTAGGGATAGATATATGTTTTTTCCTAATTGTCTGTTGGTGTTACTTTATTTTTTTTATTCTATTAATATTTTGAATTAGCTTTAATTTGAATATTGTTGCACGTTTTCATTTTAGTATTAGTAATGTATTAATAATTTTATGTGCTTTTGCCATTTTTTTTCTGTCTATGATTTATTTTTATTATTTACATTTACATTTAGTCATTTAGTAGATGCTTTTGTCCAAAGCGACTTACAAATGAGGACACTAGAAGCAATCAAAACCAACAAAAGCGCAACAACATGGAAGTGCTATTACCAAAGTCTCTTTAAGACAAGTCATGTCACTCAGCGGCCATCTTTGAAACGCCTCTCGGGCATCCAAGTGCAGCTCCTATCACTTTGTATGGGGAAACATCAAATTCTCCAAAACTGTTCACTAAGCTTACGATTACATTTCATATTTGAAATCACCAATGAAATCGGGCAACAACTGTGTCATAAACGTTGTTTCTTTTGCTCAAAAAGTGTTTCGGGGCAGCCGTGGCATAATGGATAGAGAGTTGGACTTGTAACCCGAAGGTCGTGGGTTCAAGGCTCAGGTCCGGCAGGGATTGTAGGTGGCTGCCCACTGCTCCAGGTGTATGTTCACTACTGTGTGCATGCACTTGGATGGGTTAAATGCAGAGGACAAATTCCAAGTATGGGTCACGATACTTGGCCACACACCATAAAAAGCTTATTTCTCAGGCTAGATCAGCCAGTGCGCATGCACAGTCCCCTCTCAGAGTGCTGACTGTTTCTATAGCAACTGGGACTTCTAACGGCAGCTGCAGTGAAGTGCTGACTTTAGCGATTGGCTCTTTCATTCAGAAGGCGGGGCTTCCTGCGTTTGAGCGGCCATATTAAGCGTTGCATTTTTCCCCATTCAAAACTATACGAGTGACATGTCTTGGGTATTCTAAAGTCTTTGCTATTACAAGTCTTGGTTAGCCTAACACAGTACACGTAGAAAGGTTTTTTTTTTGTTGTTTTTTTTTAAAGAAAACAAGTAGATAGAATATAGAAAAAAGAAACCTAGTGTTAGTTTTACAAGAAAAGCTAGCAGTTAGAGAATAAATATGCAATTGATAGAGGGTCAAATGTGTTTTTTTTTTTTTAATAAAAAGAAGACAGATAGATAAAATAAAATTAGAATAGAGAGTGCTAGAGTTAGAGGGTCAAATAAAGATTACTATTATAATAGTTAGTTGCCATTTCCAACATCTCAAATTTTAGTTTTTATTCTAATATATAGATTTTATTTTAATTCGTCATTTTTATTTCAGTTAACAAAAACTATATAAAAAATTAATATATAATTTTTTTTTTTAATTAAAAAAAAAAAATAAAAAATTTATTTGTCGGTTACTCCAATATCCAGAAACATACAGATACAGTCTCAAACATACATTAGGAGGAAAAGGGAAGAAATAAAATACAGATATTTAAGATAAAATACTACAGATAACTAATGCAGATATTTGAGACATCCACATTTTGAAAGAAGGTACCTGAGAGCATGACCACAGTAACAATATGCATTTCTTTGCCAAATAGACCAAAATTAAAAAACAAGTGTTTAGCATGAGAATCAAATATTGTCTAGTTGAAGATATTTGAAAAAAATGAGATTGTGGTATGTTATATTGATATGATATTTGTTGGAAAGATTTTAGTGTATTACCTGAGAAAAGGCAAGACACTTTTGAGATTCCTAAATTAAACCAGAGAGAAAGACCTAATATTATGCAAAGAAACAAGAAAGTCAGGGTTGAAAGTAAAGCAGGGGACAACAAAGAAAGATTGGTTGGAATTTTAAGATAAGTTCTAACATCTCTCCATGCCAAAAGAGTGTTTGAAATAAAGTTTGTTGAAATACATTTAAGTTTTTTAATATTTATGATGAATGGCAAAAATGTTATTAGAAGTGGAGCACAAACTGTAGCTTCCATGTTAAGCCACATAGAATCAGTCCTTTCATTATACCAACTGACCATATGCTTCACCTGTGCTGACCAGTAATAAAATTTAAGATTTGGTAAGGCGACACCTCCCTTATCTTTTGGTTTCATCAATTTGTTAAAATTAATACGGGGCATTTTGTCATTCCATATGAATTTAGAAACGTGTTTATTAATATCTTTAAAAAAAATGGTTAGATAAGTAACAAGGGAGGGATTGAAATAAATATAAAAATTTAGGAAGAATATTCATTCTAATCACATTTATTCTGCCCAAAAAAGAAATGGGGAGTGTACGCCAAGTATTAAGATCTTTTTGACCTTGTCGGTACGAGGAGCATAGTTTTTATTAAATAGGTCATCCAATACTGATGTAATAAAAATACCAAGATATTTAAAGCCATTTGTTGTTACTTTGAAAGGTGAAAGTAATAACAGGTCAACTGAAATGGGAATATTAAAAGGGAGAGCCATAGATTTATCTAAATTAATCTTGTATCTGGATAAATTACTGTAATCTGAGATAACGCAGGAATTGACTTTTCTACGGTGGCCGAGAGAGCTCAACGCGCTGCAAATAGAAAAAACACCTGCAAATTAATAAAACAACTTCGTCAATTGTATAACACACGCGCTGCAAATGCTCACAACACAACCAAATAAAGAAACACACTGCAAATAGAAAAAACACCTGCAAATTAAGAAAACAACTTCATCAATTTGACAACACACGCTGCTAATGTTCACAACACAAACAAATAAAGAAATGCACTGCAAATACTCACAACATAACCAAACAAAAAATAAATAACATTCTTTATTTGGTTGTGTTGTGAGCATTTGCAGCACCTGCTGTCAAATTGATGAAGATGTTTTCTTGATTTGCTGGTGCTTTTTCTATTTGTGTTTTCTGAAGTTGCAGTGCGTTGAGCTCTCTCAGCCACCGTACTTTTCAGGTTTATAGACGTACAGCAGGACATCATCTGCATAAAGGGAAATTCTAAATTATTACCATCTAACACATTTTTTACATACACCAGTCTTTGGTACATATTTAAATGTGTGTAATACATAGTTAGAAGTGTAATTTTCAAGATTAAAGTAGTCAAAAGTGTCTTTTAAGTGAAGAATCACCCATTTATCACCTCATTGTTACTCAAAGAAGTGATTTAATATGAGCAGTCTCTTTTGACACCCCCCCCCCCCCCCCCCCAAAAGCGCTTTACTGCAGTTATGGGAGTGTTAACTCTACTCGGAGACACTAGACTTTAATATGAGACTCTTCAGTCTGTTAGGCTGACCCCAGTAGCAAATGCTATTATCCCCCCACTGGAGTCTGATAGAGTTTCTTTGTGTACCCTGCTGAAAGTCTGACCACATCCATAACACTTCCAGCAGAGGACCTTCGTGACCCCATTTGAAGAAACAATTTGTTGATCTCACACTCTTTCACCTGGGAGAAAATAGAAGGTTACCGACAACAGAGAGAAGGTTGACAGAAGTATTGCAATATGCCTCAGAGGCCTTCTCTAAGTATATAGTGCATGCAAAATGTGTTAGCAGCCCATGTCTGGTCTTAAATCAAAGTATTACACCATATTACTCCTTTATTTCTTTTGTCACTCAAAACAGTTTGGTGACATGAACTTTTAAAGTTCAATAGAACATTATTGCTGAAGTGTGTAGTTTCAGCATCACCAAACAAAATTGTTTTCTGAAAACTCCCTCTGTCTGCCATTGGTTGGACAAAGTTGTCACTGTACATTAAAGTTGCCATGAAATAGCTTAACGATTGAAGTTTTCTTTTCTGTGGTGACCCATGTACTATTTTTAGCCAACAAGCTCTATATGTGATAACCATGATTTGCTACTTGCTAGTCAGTTTTAGGTGGTGGGGTCAGTTTTACCATTCTAGAGGTCATTTGATTGGATAAAATCTGTGTAGTTCTAGTTCAAGATGAGTCATCAACATTTCTTCTCCACAACTTTTTCTTTCCAGGAAGATTAACACTGTACATTTGAAATATCTACTAAAGGATTAGGAGTACAACAGTTTTGTTTTGAAATTATTTATAGACTATGATTGTATTTATTGAGATTTTGAATTAATTCAATTTGAATTATTTAATTGAGTTATTTAATGTTTACACTTATTTTTAGTAATTTTGTATATAGCTTTGTTTTATTTTTCTTTCAGGTTTAGTAATTTTATTATTTCAACTTAAACTAATTTATTTGATTTAGTTGCCAAGAAAACCTTTCTAATTTTCACGTTTTTTTGAGTTTTAGTTTTTTTCATGTAATATATATATATATATGTATTTAATTTCATCTTTATTTCAGTTAATTTTTTTAATTAACAATACCAATTACCAATACCATATGTGTGTGTGTGTGTGTGTGTGTGTGTGCTAATAAACATCCCTAATGAAAAGAAAACAAATACTAAAATTTATTTAAAATACATTTATTTTGTGCTAAGTATATTACAAATACATTTACATATTTATGTGGTTAATTAAAATACCCTGAAATTGTGCTTTTGGTATACTAAACTGCTATACTTAAAGTCTGCTAAATTGGAACAACTAATTTTGTACTTAATGCACTTCAATTGTGCGGAAGTAGTGCTGAGGTCCAACTAAAGATATGCTTAAATAGGTTACATTTGATTGTGCTAAAGTGGAACTATTGCAAGTATATTTCAGGTACACTTTAAATACCTTGCATTAAAAGACTGATATTATACAGATATTATACAATTCTTATTAATAGTGATATTAAAATGCATTTAGGCAGAATATTCACATTTCATATATGAAACGTGAATATTAAGAAATGTGCATTTTGCAATAAAGAAATACTCCAAATAAATTTTAATTATAATTTTATATCAGTATGTCTTAGTGATATGTTAATAAATATGTTAATGGATATACTAGGGACGGCCTAAAGGGAACTAAATTGGGATTGAGTAAAGTACTGTAACATCATAAAATTGCTCACTTCAGCTGTAAAAAACTTCTTTAAAGCTTATGTGAACTCCATTATTGGGCTAGTCCATTTAATGAGAGGATTTGTTTGATGAAGTTTCCATAGAGGGACATTCTTACACTCTTCTTTCTTTCCTTTTTTCCTTCTTTTTGTGGCATATCTGAACCAGAGATTTGGAAGGGCTATCAGTAATTTCCACCTCCTTGGGTGCTGACATTTTAGTCAGTTGGAGAACTTGTGGGAAAAAAGGAGAAAAAAAGACAGGATGGCTACATTTATCACACCATTTCATCCATATCTCTCTGAATTTTCCGCTTGATGGTTATAGTGAAGGGGTGTGTGTATGTGTGAGATAGAAATAGCCAGAGTGTGTCCATTTCCTGTGCAATCTAGTTGAGTCATCTCAGACACCTTTGATCTAATTTTTGCATCTTTTCCTCTCCATTAGCTCTGTGATGTACTACATCTACATAAATTTTAAAGTGATGTTGCTGTGTTCTGAAGCCGTCAGTATCTAATCTTTCGGCATTGCTGGGATTTTATTTTCTCCGGGTGAGACGATAGGAACGTTTTGCCCGTGCCCCAAAGGAACCTCGGCTAATGACTCAAGATGCGTGATTTCCTTTGAGGGTAGAGCCGCAGGAAAACATTTTGACTGAAAGCCGAGCTCACTCTCGCTCTCATATATATTTATCACTCTCAGAATTGCAAATGCTGTTCTGTGTTGAAGTGTGTGTCTCTGGGTGACAGCATTTGTCATTCATTTCCAAGGATCCTGGAAAGAGATGTCAAGCGTATAGACGAAGGCCTGGTGTAAATATTCTAGCGTAGTAGTTCCTGAAGTATATCGATGCTGAACACTATAGAGTCACGGGACAGTCTCTGTGCTTATCATATACACGGCTCAATGGCTCAAATTTATATATTCATCACATTTCATATCCTCCCTCGGCTCTTCTTTACAGTCCAGATCTTCCCCTCTGGGTCTGCTTTAGAAGACACGTCATGGCAAGTTTCACAGTCTACCTTTATATGCGCTGATGAAAAATGTATGTGCTGTAAAATCTGTCATAAAATGCACAACAGCTAGGAAGATGGATATACTGTACACAGTGTGAGATTTCCAGTGACTGTCTCTGAGAAATTACACACACTGCATCTGTGTGTGAATTTGACAAATGGGCTTCTCTTTTATAGAACAGAAGCACCCAGGCGACACTTTATTTTTGTCTTCTTCCCCCATTGTAATAATGCTTCCTTGTGGATCTGTAGGTAATATCTGAGATTATGAAAGAATCAGAGGTCAACCTAGGTCTTAGAAAGAGAAATCTTTGTAAAGGTGTGCTTTTACCCTGAGGGACTCATTAAGATTCATAGCTAATGCAAAATAGTAAGCCCTAGTAATTATTACCAGAAAAGTAAACTCTGGGAACCCCAGAGATTTTGTGTGAGAACTGTGCGAGGTTTGATGTAAGCGAGAAATATCGCAGATCAAAATATGATGAAACACTTGAGAATGTTAAAGTTAAATTGTGTGATTTCTCCATAATAATAGCTATTTTCAAATCTCTCCAAACAGATAGTTGTGCCTCAGACTCAAGCCATTGATTAAGCAGATGCTGCTTTGTCAAGCCTGCTTGGGATCTTATCTGTATTATTAATATTACTGACTTTTGAGCAGTAGCGTATATATTTAATTTTCTTATTTTATTGTTGATTTATTTCACCGTGTTACAGAATTAAAGAAAAAAGTTTCCACAGCCTGGTGTACGAACACAGTGATGCAGAACAAATCAAAGATCTAACAAACAAAGGTAGAAACTTTCTTGTTCTTGCTCGGAAAACTAATCGGGATAAATAATCGGGTCTTATACTTTTGAAATCTAGTAAATGGTCCATAGCATCTGTCACAAGATAATGAGTCTTGGAGATTAATTGGGGGCCATTCATCGATGGGGCATCAAACTCTGCCAGCATATGTAAGACAGATGAGACACAATGTTCTTTATGTCTCGCCAGAAAATGCTTCCTTTTATGATCAGCTTAAACTTCTTTCATTTTAGTCACTCTTTGTTTTTCATTTGGTTCCATCTGTCAGCCATTGCGTCTTTGCTGTAAGTACACGTTTGATTTTGATTTTATCATCATTCCATTAATAATTTTGTCTTGCTTTTACGGTCACCCTATCATTCTTTAAGATGCAAAACCATTACCAGTCTCACTCTACTTGAAGGGTATCATATGTGGATGCACACAGTACGTGCCCAGCGCATAGCTGATAAATCACTGTGTTCCTTGCCTTCTTCCTTGATAAAATGTGGACTGTCCATATTGAATAATCACAGGCTTTCTTGAGTATTAGCTTGGGACTCGTGGGGCTGGTTAATGGATCTGTTGTCTGAAAGCATGTCTGAAATGGCCTGGGCAAGATTAATCGTGCCATTCACACACTGGCAGCACCGATGACCTAGAGGCCAGAATGCCTTCAGGATCTGATGTAGTCACCATGCTACATGTTCTTATATTCTCCTGTTTGTGAGGTTGACAAAATACACTGAAATACTGAGTAGCTCTGCTGAGTTTAATAGTTAAAGGTGAATGTTGAGGGTTAGAGGGTTAAAATACTAAGGTCTACTCCTGCTCAAACAATGCCATATATTTGCTGAAAATTTCTGTATTGCACTTCTGTTTGGTGCCACTAGGGGTGCAGAAATCACTCTTTACCTCTTAAGGAACTAAATATACACTACTGGTAAGAAGCTGCATTTATTTATATGTATGTGTGTGTGTGTGTGTGTGTGTGTGT
>JAFVLL020004632.1:0-33687 GCA_021397915.2 Tor tambroides | reverse complement strand
TGACAATGCCTCTGTGTATAAGACAAGGTTCAAAAAGAAAATGATTGATTCAGTCAGTGTGGAAGAGCTTGACTGGTCTGCATAAAACCAAGTCCAATCCCAGCTGAACACCTCTGGTGTGACTGTAAATGCAGACCTTGAGCCAAAAACTCATCACCAAACACCAATGACTTGTACATATTAGTACAGTCATTTTAGACACTTTCAAAATTGTGGCAACAGAGATGGAAACATAATTCATGTTTGAAAACTGTATTTCCAGCAACAGTTTTGGAAATTGCTAAAGTAGTCAAACCTGTTCATTAGAAAGGGGTGTCCTAATACTTTTGGCAGTATAGTGTACGTTATATTTCTCAGCAATGAGGTGATAACTTTTTTTGTAATTAAATCAACAAGCTTCACTTATTTGCAAGCTTCACACTCGCTTGCGCATTCTCTGTCTTGTTAATTATTCAAATTTACTACTTTATTTCACTAAAGAATTCTACCTCTAACGAGCTGTAGATAAAATAACAGATAAAAAATTACCATTATTTTCTGGTCTTTATCCGTTCAGTCAGATTTTGTGCTGCAGAACATCCATGACAGCCGTTGTCCATGCTGAGAAATAATAATGACCACTCAACGTGAATTATATAAATAATTTTAATTGCACAGTCATTCGAAACCCGAGGGTCTACCATGTGCATAGTAAAGCGATCACTGACAATCATTTTGGCCGGGAATTAATGTAAACACAGATAAGGGATATCAGTCATATCTAAAGTGAATGGGCAGGGCCAAAAAATCGGATATTGTCAAAAGATTGGATCTGTGCATTAAGACTTGCAGTGTTTGCTAAAAAGTGCGTAAATAACTATTTGAAAAGGGGAAGTGATTTCAGAGGAAGAGCAAGTTATTACAATATCACCAGGAAAGTGCTTTAAGTAAATAGGGTGATGTTTTGATTTCATGTTGACTTAATTTGCCACATTGCAGGACTTTTACACGCACTGCAGAAAAGATGAAAAGTGCTTAAAAATGTTGAAGACTTGAATCCTACACTTAAATGTACAGTAGTAAAAATGTTTACCTTTAGCATTTAAAGAAAAATTCATCTTGTCTTACAAACAATTGTGAATTTTCTGCATAAATGTGACCTATACTGAGATCAGATCTTTGTCTAGTTGATATGTCTAGATGAAGAGTACACACTTAAATTAATAACAAAAAGTTTTTAATTTTAGGTTGTAGTTTTTAAATGGTATAAGAATTAATGTCTTTGCTGGGGGAAATGGAAAATCCTATAATGCTGTTTATTTTCTTGTTTAAATTAGATTTTGAATCTTTTTCAGGTGTGCTTTCGGAATTTCAGTTCCAACTGTACCAATGTAATTTTTGTATTAATGTATATACCATTATGTTATATAGAAATATTTTAAATTAGCTTTTATTTTTATATTCAAATTTTATTTTAGGTAATTGTGTTAGATTTTGCTTTTTTATTTCTATTTATCCATCCAGTCAGTAAACTTAACTAAGCAGCAAGCTACACCTACTCTCAGTAGCTTTACAATGTCAGATTTTTCCACAAACCTGATGTAATATTACATTATTTCTTTAACATCTGGATCTCCATAGACTACTATTGTAAATGTCTCCTGCTTCATCACTACTTAATGCATTTTCAGAGTTTGCCTTTTTTTAGGCAATTCTTATGATTCAGCACCAGTTACACCACTTCCTTCCTTTATTAGCTGTTCTTTGGGTGTGTTAAGGATTGAGTAACTCAGGCTACTACTACTTAGAAACAACAGAGATTTAGTTTTTTGATTTATAGCAAAACCTGCTCTGAGAGCCCAGTCTCGTCTTTCCAGCTTGTGGTGCTTTCTAAAAAGCAATTCCCATTCAAATTCTAAAATAAAACGACTCTTTAAATCTGATTCCTTTTCAGGTCCAGCAGGTGGTCGGACGACTTGCCTCTCCTGTCCACAGCACGAGTCGCAAAGAAGCAGCACATGTCCCTCTCAACCTGTCTCAAAGCTCTCAGAGGGGTCGAGAGACTCAGGGCGAAGTCAGGACACCTTATGCATCAAATCCTGCTGAATCCAGAGCACATCAGCAGCAGATCGTTCAACAAGGCCATGCCGTTATCTTGGCCAATGGGCAGCCTGTTCTCGTGCCCCTGGACTACCATCACCACCAACAGCAACAGCAGCAACATTTCCAACCCAACGATGTGGCCTCAGCAGCAATCGCTGCTTCTCCTGCTACGTATACAAAAGCCATGGATGCAGCAGCAGAGCTGCCTCCCCAGCAGGGGCAGCAGCCCTCCCAGCAGCTTCCAGCTCCTGGTACTTTTCCACAGGCTCCTCTGCTGGCACCCACCGGCCCGTCGCACTTCATGAAGGGCGCCATCATCCAGTTGGCTACCGGAGAGCTCAAGCGTGTAGAAGATCTGCAGACTCAGGACTTTGTGCGGAGCGCAGAAGTGAGCGGCGGGCTGAAGATCGACTCGAGCATGGTGGTGGATATCCGCGCTAGTCAACAGCGGCCAGGTCTAGTGGCGCTGCATTTCAATGTGGGGGAGCAGCAGAGCAAAGTGACTATAGATGTTCCCCCCGAACACCCGTTCTTCGTTTTCGGACAGGGTTGGTCGTCCTGTAGCCCTGAGCGGACTGCCCAACTGTACGGTCTCACCTGCCACCATCTGCAAGTGGGCGACGTCTGCGTGTCTGTGACACTGCAGCAGCAGCAAGCCGCGTCGCAGCAGAAACCGCCGCAGCAAGTTCAGGCCCGGACTCCCACCAAAGTCAACTCCACATCAGGAGCCCCACCTCAGCCCATGGGCCCCCCTGCGCCCCAGCACACCCCTCGGCCACAAAGCCAATTAAAAATGGAGCGCATCCACCGAGAGAGGGACCGGGACAAGGAGGAGCCCATGCAGGTTGGGGGTTTGCGACATGTCGACGTGCCCCCAAGACCGAACAGGACTTCAGCAGAGCACACTCGGAGCCAGAGCAACTACTATTTGCACACTGAGGGTCATGCTCCAGTGGGTGCCTCTTCCGTAGGGGCGTCCCAGAGGCGCTGGTCTGCCCCTGGCTTCCAAAGATACAGCATCAAGAACGAGGAGGGAAGTTTAGCATCAGCCGCCACCTCTGGCTCCTCTCGGCCGTCGTTTATCCCTCAGGAGGTCAAACTATCCATCGAGGGGCGCTCGAACGCCGGGAAGTAGCAGACAAAAGAGATTGTCCATGGGAGCGAAGTGTCAGTTGGGCGAACGGATGCAAAAGAGGGAGCATGGTCGGAGGGAGAGAGAATGTAGCCTCAGAATGTTTGAGATTTTGCACATATTGAAAGATTCTCCCTGCTGCACCCTTCTTCGGTTCTGGTCGCGAGCAGAGGACTTTTGCGTCAGGTTATAGTCAGCGTTCGCAATGATCTGCATGGGCAGCTTTATCCGGTAAATCACGTACCAAAGCCTGCGTCGTCTGCGTGTTCCTGTGGGTGAACTATCGTGTTTGGCAGTGATCACTTGCGCGAAGATATCTTGCAGTTGTTTATTTCAGAAAGGCCAGGGATAAGAATTGGATACAGCCATAGAGTCTTGACAAGCCTTTACAATAATAATACTTATATATTTTAAAGAAGGACAAAAGAGGATAGATGGCCCCCCCCCCCCCCCCCCAAAGACAGGCTCTTACTCTCTAAACGTTGACTGTTTCCCTTGTTGCGCTGCCAGGCTTTTATTGGCTTAAAACTTGGACCGTTTTTAATGCGTGTCTCTCTAGAGGTGTGTTTGTCCTCACTTTCCTACACTCTCCCTGCCTCTTCTCAGGGTGCTTCTGCTGAGGAATCCTTTCTAGTCCGGAGTTTGAGAACAGTTGCCCAGCGCCGTCACATCAATCAGTTGATCCAACAATCTTTCTACAATCAGGAACTATTTCCAGATGAAGTCTAGCGTGCATCTTAACAGTTGCATTAACAGCTCCTCAGAGGTTTTTAGTTTTGATTCAGCAGTGGTTCTGAATCTGCATTCCAGTTTCAATGTGATCTCTCCTCCTCAACCCTTTGGAGTTATCATTTCCCAGTAAGGCCGACCTAGGAAAACCGCCTCTAAATAGTACCTCATGGTTGGAAGCATCCTTCAGTCTGATTATTAACTATTTTTATTTAATCCTACACTGTTGTGCCCTTTTCCTGGAGACAACATGTGGTGTCAGCCAAAATCAGCCCTGCTTGCGAAGCTGAGACCAAATGCAGAACAGGTTCTAGCTGTTTGCGAACGGCCTGTTCCTGTGGAAACGGATTATTGCTCTGAAGCATGCAGGTTTAAATGAAGTCGTCTCGTGGAAGCGTTTAGCACACACAAGTGTAGAGTCACTGCTGTTGGGTATGGACTGACCCTGCTCAGTTATCAAAATTAAAGCAATAGTTGTGTCAGAACACATTTTTCTTGTTTTCTTTCTTTTTTTGAAATCCCGTACAAGACAGATTACTCCTTGTATTTAAACTTTTCTATGTGCAACAGTTGCAGTCTATATGTAGAGACCTTTTTAGCTTTATCCTACACTTCTCTTGATTTTCTAAGATGATGCAGTTTTACTTTGTGATAATCCTCATTCTAACAGTTACTACAGGAGTTCATTTAAAGCATGCAATTACCCCTAAAACAACACCTCTTTCCTTTAGGGAGCTTTTCTTTCTGACCAGTAGTGTCTTTAGTGATGACTAATATGAAGGCACACCTCGAAATGGGGCTTTTCTAAAACACCCACTGATTAAGATCAGCTCTTGTATTTTATAGAGAGATCTTAGCCCCTTACATTGTGTCCTAACCAGGTATAACACAATAAAGCAAGCGATAAAAGTCATGCTTGAGTTGTAGTGTGTCGCGTCTGCATAAAGCACTAAGCAACAAGATGCTTCATTTTCACATTTGTCGGTTTTTATTTTTGTGGTATCGTGCTCGGTAGCTCCACCCATTGGTCCAAATTCGTTCCATAGGTTTTGCTAGGCAGTGATTGTGTCACAGGCATGTTTGCTTTCAGTTTGGATGGACAAATTCACTGGAAACTTGTCACGTCATACCTGGTTAGGACCGGTGTTGAACTGAAAATTTATCTCGAAACAGCTCTTCGCTGGAAAGAGCTTCATTAATACAGTTTCTAAAATGTGCTGAGGATTTTATGGTTTCTTCTTTGGTTTCTGTAATTGGTGAACTCTTGTACAGTATTGCGTTCTGTCTTTCTTCTAGGCAATATTACCCATGAGTGATTTTTAAAACTTGTACTGCAGGTCTTGTATTGCACAGATAAGTTCAATTGATTCACGCTGACTCTTTAATGGGAACCAGATATGTGTTTTATTGTTTTTAGTTTTTTCTTTTAATAATGAAGGGAAAACGTTTGTTGTTTTGAAGTATTCAGTTTTGTTGGTGGTTTTTGGCTCATGAGAAACTGACAGGCAAGGTTGACACTGTTTACAAATTAGCCAAGAGAAAATGTTGCAGTTTCACTTTTCGTAGTTACTGAACATTTTCAGATGGATGAAATCATGACTTAAGTGCAATTAGACCAAATATTATAAACATTAGGAAGCTCATGTTTTATTTCAAAACAGCATTCCAGAAAGAGCCTGACATTCCCACTTTTTTGTTAGTTTTTTAGTTTCTCTTTTTCCCTTTCAATATTTTGATGCCACTTACTTGTCAGATGCTAATTTTTATTTCCATTTCGGCCCAAGTTCTTTCATGAGACCTTTGATATTTCTCTGCGTTGTTGGCTCTTGGCATTGCTGGGTTGTCTGTGTTTGGACCAGGATTTAATTGAACTCTTTTGGCCTCTTACTATCACTCAAGGCTTTAAGAGAAGAGTTTTTTTTGTTTTTTTTTTCATTTTAGGTAAGAAATAATATATTTTTTTATATAAATGTAGCGCTAGCATTGGACCGGTTAGATTTCGACTCCCTCCAAACTGCATAGACCTCAACCGATACCACATGTCTGTGAAGTTCTTAGACCTCTAATGTTGAAGAGAAGAAATTCAAAAGGGTTATAAACCAGGGTTGTCACTTGAATTCACAGGACTCATTATTAATTATGAGGGTGCGCTTGTTCCCCATTGACAACGACCCTGGTGTAAACTCACCTGGTTTTTCGCCATTACCAACAAGTCTGATTTAAACTAAATGAAGAAGTGGCAATGTGTGTATCGAGTATAACAGTATTTGGTTTTGATCACCTTAAATTGGTTCCAATACATTTGTTGTTTCCATTTATGAAGCATTTCACAAGCATCATCTGTTAGTATTTTGTTTGAAGACATCCCGTTCCTTCTTAAAAGGAGTCCCGCTTTCATGCTATTTATAATATGGTCTCAAATCTAGTTCATGTTATTTCTTCCTTCCTCTGTCCCCTTTGTCCCAGAACGTTATGGTGGCACTTTGGACCTCTTCAAGTTCACAGAGGACACTTTGTTATAGTTCGTGTTCAACCTGGTGTGAACTGTCCAAAAAGGCCACAATTGTCAGCTAAAGCCTTGCAGACAAATTGAATATCTTCCCGACCAGGAAAAACAGCTTAAACTGGCCTGATCTTGTTTTCTGGGCTCAAGCCAGTTAGTCAGCCAGCTTGAGAGACCAGCTTCAGCTGCTTTAAGTTATCACAAACAGGGAAAAATGTGACCCTGGACCACAAAACCAGTCATAGTGGTCAATTTTTTTAATAAATAAGCTTTCCATTGATGTATGGTTTGTTAGGATAGGACCATATTTGGCCGAGATACAACTATTTGAAAATCTGGAATCTGAGGGTGCAAAAAAAATCAAAGTATTGAGAAAAATGCCTTTAAAGTTGTCCAAATGAAGTTTTTAGCAATGGATATTACTAATCAAATATTAAGTTTTGATATATTTATAGTAGGAAATTTACAAAATATCTTCATGGAACATGATCTTTACTTGATATCCTAATGATTTTTGGCATAAAAGAAAAATCGTTAATTTTGACCCATACAATGTATTTTTGGCTATTGCTACAAATATACCCGTGCTACTTAAGACTGGTTTTGTGGTCCAGGGTCACAAATGATATGTATAATGGCTTTGTTATTCAAAATTCAGACTTGTTCCATTGTTTTAACTATTAGATTTGAAATGAAGCAATACTTGACTCGAAATAGCAGAACGATACAGCTTTAGCATGAGCTATGCAGTAGAGACTCAGTCAGCACCCTAATGCAGTTTCAATACTCAGATCTCAGCAGAAGTCAGCTGCACGTTCAATATCGTTGCGCATTCTGTTTTTTCTCTACTAACCCACAGGCTCTGTGACCTTTATGGCAGTGGTTAGTTATCTCACTGTCAAGTCACATAACCCGAAGCTTATCTGGTGTCGCTTGTTTGGTGCTGTATGTATTTTTTTTTTTTGTATTTGTCAGCAATAGTGCACTGTTCTCGGTCTTCTCAAATGCACTGCCTTACCAGCCGTCTCTTGTCGAGATGAAATCTCCAATCTGCAACCTTCGTGGCGGAGATGGACTGAGTACGCTTTCATTAAGAACTGAGCTACAATCATGTGCACTGTAAACAAGGAGAGTTGACGCTATATTTGTGCCTTCCCAATGTCTTAACTTTACTCTGGGTCTGTCTTATTAAGCTTTGTTTGTTCTCTGGGAGATTTGCGTGTCTCCATTTTTGCTCTTAATGTCATCACGTCAATTATCTCACGGGCTTTGAAACCCTACTGTGCTGTTGAGGGCCATTTTGATAAGCCTATCTAAATATCAGCCCGAAACTTCATGGCATCCTGAATAATAGAATTAGAGATATTACAATAGAAAATTAGCAATGGAGTTCTTAATTGTTTTTGAAGGCCAACCTGAAAGTTCGCATCACCCAGGTTCCCTCGACAAAAACCCAATAAAAATTTTCCATTGGCTTTTGGATTATTGCAGAAAATAAGCTCTGTGAACAACAAAAGTACATGAATCTTACATGTTTTTTTTCGTCGTAGGCTTCACAAATGAACACAACTTTTTTTTTTTTTCCAAGCCTAAATCCAATTGCCAGAAGTGTAAAGCTAAACGTAGGCTATAAACGAACTACACCATAGTCGCATGACTTCAGAATCACCACCATTAAGTTTCTGAAAGCTCTTTGAAAAAATTTTCTTTGAAAGTTTGAGTTAGCATAGTTTGCAAGAGCTCAATTATAAACACATTGAGCCTTTGAAAGCAACTAGTTAGTAGATGAATTTACCTGTTTGGCGAAAAAAAGCAGTAGTCCCATTTAGATGCTTGTTAGCGTCTGCAAAAGCTTAAAAAACAAGTTACTGATTTATATATTGTAGAATAAAACGTGAACATATCTTGTGCTTGTGTTCACCACAGACCTTATTTCAAATGTTTAACCGAAAACCCATTCAAAAAACCCATTGACTTCAGGACGACATAATTGCGTTTTTAGGTTTTGGTCTACAGAATTGCATCCCTGCAGCATTCTGTAGTTTGGTTAATGAAGTAAGATCTGTTTTTAGGGGGAAAATGTGTAAAATGTGACACTCAAGCTGTGATTTTTATCATTCAGGGTCACTTTGATGTTTTATCTTCAATGGTAACAGCACAGAAGGGTTAAGCACAAGCTACATTCCTATAGATAGTACGTGTCTGCATTTCCTTCCCTCTACGGATGTGTGAAAATTAATCAAATCATGTCCTTACCTCACCTTTGCATAAATGTCAAGTACCTTTTGAAAGCATTTCATCTCCCTTTGATGATTAGGGCATCTTCATACTAGATAAACTCAGGGTTTCATGGTTAGAAAGCATGTTGAATGTGAAAAGAGTTGGATAGGTTGAAAAAAAGTGGCAATTTATTTTCCAAAAAGCACAACAGGCTAGCCTGCAAATGAGTGTATGGCGTTCAAATTCAGGTTTTGGTCACGACAACTTTCAGTGATGATTTTCATGTTCCCCATTGAAATCAGGATATTTCTAGAGTATATCTAGTGTGTTGATGCCCAGTTCTTCTTTGCATTTAGGAAATCCCATGTTGTTCTTCCATAGAGCCTCACATAATCATGTAACATAGACATTTGTCACTTTGATGCAATGAAATGTTCTGCACTTATTTCCCCTCACCTGTAGTGTTACGGTAAATGTCGCCGTCATATTGAATCGTTTGAAACCACGTAAAACAATCATCCAACATTTATATGCTTGTACAGATATGTATAGTATTAGCTTGTCAATAACGCCTTAAGATGTGCACCGTTCGTAAACGATGTGTACAAGTGACTCCCCGCTCTGCAAGGTCGTACGATTTCACGCGGAGACAAAGTCTCTGGCTGTTTTAACCGTGGACTCCTCTGTAAAGGTGGCTCGGGTTGCTCACTGACAACAATTAGTGACGTTGCACTTACTGATTGTAAGATGATATTTTGGGACTAGCTCATAATGTGTATCTTTGTTG
This sequence comes from Tor tambroides, assembly GCA_021397915.2. Classification (NCBI taxonomy): domain Eukaryota; kingdom Metazoa; phylum Chordata; class Actinopteri; order Cypriniformes; family Cyprinidae; genus Tor; species Tor tambroides. The sequence continues at coordinate 24,234 of JAFVLL020004632.1, read as the reverse complement.
AACACAATGTAAGCTTAACATGCGTTCTAAATCTTTAATGTTTTATTTATATTTTGCTCTTGTTAGTAGGGCAGAAGTGAAGACTGATGCTTTGCACTGTTGACATCCCTGATTCTAGCTAAGAAACTAGCACTAGTTTCTTCCTTCACTTCCTCAGTGCTTTGTAGAGAAAGCGTGTGATGTTTGAGTCTCTCGAAACGCAGTGTTGGGAAGGTTACTTTGGAAATGTAATCGGTTACAGATTAACGCTTTATTTTAATGTGTCCTTGTTACACCTGTTACATGTACTTACTATTGTAATAACAATAAATGATGCATAATTACATGCAAGTAACCCTAACCATACAGTAAGTACATGTAGTTAATTAATATCACTCAGTACTTAAATGTATAATTACACTGTAACAAGGACACCTTAAAATAAAGTGTAACCTATTGCAAGTTACCCTATGTAAGTATAGGATATAATTGTTTTAAACGTGCAGCGGCAAGTACAGGTTTATGACTTGGTCCTCTTTTATACCCAAAGAAGGCAATGTGCACTGGGAGATACAACTCATAAAATCCAAAATATATAAGATATTTCAAAAATTCTTTTGGATATGTTTTACTAAAGTCCAGATGATATAAAAAATGACATGAAATGATTTTTTGCTTATCATTTTCCACTCTTGCCTATTTAATGGTTAAAATATAATAAGCAGTGTAACTATTTCAATTACTTTAATGTAACTGATTACATTTCTAAATTTCTAACAAATGTTTTAAAGCTTTCAGCGGCAGTGTGGGTTGATGTAATTGGCAGACGCTGCAAATTCACACAAGAACCAATTGAAAGCATCAGAATAGCATCGCTTTACTAAATGGCCTTTAAATGGCAGGAGGCATTGTGCAAATCAAAAACAGGCAAAGCAACAAATTCATATGATTCAACAGCTTTTTAGAGAAAATATTCAGATGTAACCCCCTTTGTAATCGTTAACATTTTCATAAGTGACTAATTTAATTACACTTTTTTTTTTTTTTTTTTTCTCTCAGTAACTGTAATGGATTAGTTACTTTTATTTTGGGTAGCACTTTATTTTAAGGTGTCCTTGTTACATGTTACATGTACTTACTGTTGTAATAACAATAAATGATGCATAATTACTTGCAAGTAACCCTAAGCCAAATCCTAACCCTAACCATATAGTAAGTAGTAATTAATATTACTCAGTACTTAAATGTGTAATTACACTGTATAACAAGGACACCTTAAAATAAAGTGTAACCTTATTTTGTAATTCAGTTACTTAAAGCCATTACATGTACCTAGTTACTCCCCAACACTGACAAAACCAATTTTTGCCCCAAAATCAAATGGCCTGTAAATTTTGAAACAGTACAAAGATATTTCTTTTCTCAGTCAGCATTACTATTGAGATAAAAATGGATGTTGTTTGCTTTTTATCACTGGAACTTGCGCTTTTCTCTTTAAAGTGGTTTGAGGAAGTGAATCTGTGTTAGAAGATGGTGCGTATAAAGCGAGAACCTCTGCAGTTATTGATATCGTTTGGGCTGAGAGTCCTGGGATATATTTTACCGAAGTCCATTTAGTCTCCCTGTTGACTGTCGGTGCGAATGGCGAGTTTTTTGAGCTGACGTGTCATAGTTGGTGAAGTGTGAGAACGACTGAACCCACTTGAGGATAACCGTCTGGGTTATGGATGAATGTGCAGCTCTGTGTATCAGTAACATTTCAGTGCGTTATAGTAGTATCATTGCTTCAAATTGATTGATATTTTTGTTTTATTTTTTTTTTTGAATGTATATATTGTTTTGGAAGGCTTTATGAAGCTAACACATGGCGGTTCGTGTAAATCCCAGACAGAACTCGGTGGAAGGCCAGAGTCAGTAATGTCGGCTGAAATCAGGTTTCTAACGGTTTCAAGGTTTTAAAGGAATCATTATATACTCTCAAATTTGACATTGTACTTCTTGGCACTAAGTGACACTGCTTTTTATGTGATGTGTGACCAGATTTAAAAGAGATGGCATCTTTGTTTAATGCATAAAATCTGCGAAATATATGCAATGATGTGTGTGTAATATTCAGTCCTCAAGTATAATCCAGGTTGTATAAACTTTGTATAGTACATTTTAATATCGTATGGCCGTACCAATATGTATTAATTCTTCTCAAAAGCCTTAGAGTCGTCTACCCAAAGTGCTCCCTTAGACTACCCTACACCTACCTGAACTTTACAAAGCATTAATAACTATATTTTGTTGCGTTTTTATTTGTACCCTTTTTTGAATAAAATAGATTTGTACTGTATATTTGTACCTCTCTGTGAACTACTTAGGGCTGTTTTGTTTTATTTCTGTTTTTTGTTTTCCTGTTTTAATTCTATGTAAGGACACAAAGATATTGTATTTTTATTGTTACAGCTAACTTCTTGGAAACATTGCATTTATCATGTTTGTTAAGTAAACACAATATAATATATATATATCTATATAATATTAACATGCTGGCTTGACGTCTGTTTTTTCATATGTGTTCCATTCAATTAGCAATTGCAATAAATTCTAAATAGAGTTGTAAAAGTGCATCGACGCACCTGAAGAATTCAATGCAGAGTTTAATATTAGATTATGATTACAATAATACCTAATGTATTATGCATTATTTTTAATTTTTTTAAAATCTTAAATACAACCCTTGAGTCTGTGAATAGCAATACACAAAGTTGTACATTGTTTTTTTTTGTTTGTTTTTTCTTAATATTCCACAAGGGGGTGAATTATTTTTGGTTTTCAGGGTGCTTTTGAAAAATAATTAAGATAATTGAATCAAAATGTATTGTGACCAAATTTCAGATGAAATGCATTATATCACTGCAGTGCATCTTTTTATTACAGTGGGGCCTGAAAGTCTGAGACCATTCATGAAAATGCTTGATTTTTCCATTATACCAGATTCTCAAATGATTTAATCTCACTTTACATATGTATACATTTTTTTTTTTTTTTTCAAGAGAGAAAGACAGAAACAAACTCGTAGCAGTAAAGTCAATGTTTATTCCACATTCTGTTCCTGCTTTTATGATGAGCTTTCAATCTGTTAACCCAATAACAGAGCACGGCTTTCTGAACAGGACCATTTGGCATTGTGACCTTGTCACTTTTATTAAGTTTCATTCATTTTGGCCTTTTAGATTTGTAAACATTATCATGAAAATATCTAGATAGACTGACAAAAAGGCAAGTCTTTACTGAACTCCAATCCTTAATGAAAAGCTCGTATAAATGCATTTAGAACATGTATTTTATAACATGCAAGTTCCATTGCCAGGGGTTTACTGACTTATGGCGCTTTTCCACTGCGTGGTACGACTCGGCTCAGCACGGCTCAGTACTGCACGGCACGGTTCGGGTCAGTTTGCGTTTCCACTGTAGTTTAGTACCGCTTTAGAGTGGGCGGGATTATTCACGTGTCGTTAATAGTTGCACCGCCTCTACTGCCGTGACTCCTGAAAAATGTTTTCATTCCGCGTCGCTCCATCATACGGTCTCACTGGATCAGTTCCTCGGCTATCAACGAGAGGAACATTTGTAGTTCCTCAACAGACAACGAAACAGACAACCATTTTTTTGGTTGTTTAAAAAATGTGCGTTCATTCAAATCAGTTGCATTCGATCCTTCGCTGGCTGTGCTGATTTAAATCTAGCGGGTCTGTTGTGTCTCGTGCCGCAAGTTCAATGATGCAGGCATTGACAATTCTCTCCGGCCAATCAGTGATCAGCAGAGTTTACACGTCACGTTTTGGTAACGGTACGGCTCGCTTGGAACCTCGGCCGAGGTGGTACTAAAAAAAGTACCAGGTACTGTACCCAGTGGAAAACCCCCCAAAAGTGAGCCATACTGAACCATACCGTGCCGTACCATGCAGTGGAAAAGCACCATTATATGCAGACATGTAAAAGAAAATGGTTGTTTAATATATAACGTCACATGGCAATGCATACCACTAAAAATACTAGTTTAGGAATAATGCAGACTAAATAAAGGTTCATGTTTGAAAATACTCATTTATATTTCATCTTCAAAATAGACAATGCATCCTGCCAACAACTCTTTCTAGACTACAGAGAATCATTTTTCTCATTGCATCAGGATGGGTTTCCACAACTTTGATGCGACTGTATGAAATAACTCAGTGCTTTATAATGAATTTCAGGGAATTGGCCATAAAAATTGCATTGTTCTTCCTGAATGTGCATACATCAACATCAACTCGGTCCTTATCAAGGAAGTAACGGAAACAAAACTAAGGATGGATCTGGTGGTCAAGGGTTACGGACTTCAGGACCAATGGCTTGACTGTCAAGAGTTGCCTGAGGTTTGTGATCTGGAGCATTTGAGTCCATTTACTTTCATATCAACTGCATAGTAGTAATACAAAGTTTCTTGAGTACAGCTCTCAATTGCATAGAGATGCTTCATCACATGTACATTAAATCCTGTCTTTTACTTAAGGAGCCCATCATTAATACTTCATAACAGCATAAACGTGGGACCAGTATCCAGTTGCCTTCAACTGTGCGGGAAAGCTCAACTGCGTTGCTTTGAGTATTAGAGGTATCTCTAAGGAAGGTAATGACAACATTGTGAATTTAAAACACTGAAATGTGCGTCATTCACTGTAGTAATAAATAAATTGTAATAAGTATTGGAATGAAATATAAGACAGACATACATATCATACACACACAGTCTACCCTGTTTTCAAGAGGTACTTACAGATGGTCCGTTTTAACATGACTGACCCTTCCGCCCAATATGAAACACTGAGAAGTGAGTAAAGTTTCAAGGTGAAGTGTGTAATGTTCTCCCAAATTGTAGAGTGGTTCTCAAACTGTTGTTTGCGAGTTTAGTCAATTAAAAAAAAGACCTGAATAAACAAAAGCACCATAATGAATTAACACTCATTTTATGCTTAAGTTTTTGTTCTCTGTTGTCAAGTGTTTGGTCCAATTTCCTAGCTAGCAAACAGTCGGCTCATCAGTTTATTAACTAAAAGAAGCAGTCGCGTTCATTTCTATAAAATAAGAACAAAACCGCCTTCTGGAAAATTCACTGTGGCTCAAGGCAGAATTGGTGAAAAGGGCATTGAATGACTCCCCTGAATGAGATTTGGTGGTGTGCTTTTGTTGTTTTACTCTTAAGAAACACTACCATAAACACTTGCTCTGCAGTGCTTTTGCTTGCTTTGTTTGTTGGGCATACCAACATGTCAACTTCTGAATTGGTTCGAATTTTTGGTGGGAGTACCTGTTTGGTGAATGATGGAAGACAAGGGGCAGTGTTTGGGATGCAAGTGTTATTTTGGCCATCAGATGTTGCGCAGAAATTACACACTTCACCTTTAAATTAGTGTGAACGTTTTGGTGAATATGTCTGTACCTTGTCATTTCAATTTTGACATACATATGCAGCGTCATCACTGCTTCATATAGGAGGGATATCTCTCTGGAAGTGTTCGTCCTGATTGTTTCATTGTACATGCATTCGCTAAACCTTTACATCATTGCACATCTCATAGAATTAGCACACAAATTCATTTAAATCATTAAATATAAAACCAAAGCACAACTTTCCAGTGACAAAGGCAACAGTTTGAATTTGTACACTACTTATGTTGCCTCACCATTAACAACAAGCATTCCCAAGTCCAGTGCGGGACCACACTGGTTTAAAGAGGTAACATACACATTATACAGTACAGTGACAGCAGCAGAGGGCAGAGACTGGTTGGTTAGTTGAGACGTCATGGAGTTGCGTAATATCCATATCGACATTTTGGCTCAGGTGAGGAGTTTGCAGTCTGAACAAGAGAAAAAAAGGCCAATGTGACCAGTAAAGGTGAGTAAAAGGTAGTATATGATCTGAGAGAGTGGTGGTGATAATGAATAATGAGGAAGAGGAGGTCTCCTGCTCCTCTGTGATCTCAGGCCGTGAGGATCCGCACCATCCCTGAGTTCCTAGACAAATATCAACCCGTGTAGCATTGTGATAAGGTATAAAGCCTTTGGGAGGTCAGAGAAGTGTGTCTGAATGTGCTTTGAAACGGATACTTTTAGTATTTAACAGTACATCCGCAGAAATGACCTTCCTCTTTTAAAAAAGGACAAAGTCTCCAATAGAGGCCTCATCCCAAATGGCACCCTCAGCCCTTGAAGTCTTTCTTGGAGTCCACACTTTAGTGATATAAAGCCACACAGACTGTCAAGTAGTAGTCAGTTTCCAAAGTCCGCACCAGTCCGGGCTCAACTAAAGGGTGCATTCAGGGACACAGTGGCTGCAAAGGTGGTATCCTTGTAAATTTTCACAAGTAGGACACCTTATGGTCTGCATAAGCAAAGACCACAAGACCGCAAGCCCACTCAGGGCCAGATTTACTAAACAGGGCAATTTAGGGTTGGAGAGCAATTCCATAAAAGGGCTGAAGGGAGGTGAAAATTCTGTGTGTGATTTACTGAATGCGCACATTAAAGAACACAGACGCAACCAGATAATTTCCATAATGACCAGCGCAATCTACCAAGAGCCGTGCAAATGACTACCTGCTTTAGGACATGTTTTTTTTGGGCATTAAATAATGCCGCAAATACCAGTAATTTGACGAGCGCAAACATTATTAAAACGTATTGTGGGATTCATTTTAATACTCTCCTCCCATAAATTTTGCGTCTGAAAGGTAAACTCCTACAAATGCATATTCAATAAGGTCAGGCGCAAAAATATGTGTCCACTCCTTTTCAGCACAAATTCTTCACTGAGCGTCTTTAGTAAATCCTGACAGTACTATTTTAACGCCAAAAGACAGTTTGAGTTGGCACAAGCTGTTAGTAAATTTGGCCCTTAGATTTCAGCATTTGGGTTAGCAGCACTCAAACAGCATTTCAATAAAGTGTTGTCGTTTCGGCGAACATGTAGGGCAATGATTATACTAGGGGTGTCCAATCCTGCTCTAGGACGGCCACCATCAGGGAGAGTTTAGCTCCAATCTACTCCAACACACCTGCCTGGGGGTTTCAAGTAACCCTGAATACCTTGATTAGATGGTTCAGGGGTGAAGTCTGGAGGATGAACCCTCCAGGAGCAGGACTAGAGGACTACACCCCTGGACTAGAGTGTGTGTTGGCATAGGGAACATCGAGTATGTGGACCTGCAAGGCCCCTGTGGTTTCACAGGTGAGACTAGGCCATGCAAAGATCCCATGGTGAGGTAGTTGGTTCTGTGAGTATGAGCTAGTAGTGACCCAATCTTGGGTTCTGGGAGGTGAGCCATAGTTGCAGGTAAATTCCAACCTTTTAGACTGGCAAATTTGAACAGTAGGCTGAGTGTGGTGTGTGGCTACACGTCTCACTCCTGTCACTGTAGGTCCGTGTGCAAACAGAGAACCTCCTTCTGGAAAGATCTCACTGCTCTGAAGAAAGACGGCTAAAAGTCTGAGCCTTGAAAACAAAGTAGACAAGCCTCCTAAAACATGCTTACAGAGAGGGTTTGCCCTTCTGTGAATGTCGGAATTTCTTGTAGAAGTTAAGTCAGTTTATGTTACAGAAATCCATAGAGGGTCGTTCACACTGACAGCAATTAAATCATTGGAGCTTGGCAAGTTAGCGTGGTCTTGGTCGCTAGTAGGTTCCTACTTGAATGGTGGTTATTGTGGGACACTGGTGCCGCAGACTCCTCTTTCCTACCAGATGGGAACATCATCTGCATGATGCCTATTCTTAGTTTGATTCACTGAGATTGTAGTTAAAGGGATGGGGTCCCCTAGAGGGGTTCATTGTAGTCTACTAAACATTGCCAAGCTCTATTTTTCAGGAGGTTTATTTCTTCTTGCTGTTGACTACTCTTACCCGCCACCTTTAGGGGTTTTAAGCAATTGCCTGCCTTGTCTATGCTTGATCCACTTCTGTAATCAACTGCAATATGTGAGCTTCGTTGTCTACGCTCCCACTGGTAGTCGCCATGTGTGTTGCATAAAGTTGAACTCTGCTCAACATTGTTGCATTGCAACTCATGGTCTTTTGTGTTGTCTCAAATCTGTCTTTGAAAGTGAAAGACAACTGGTGCCTCCATCACTGCAAATAGCTGTCAGGGTGAGCACCTCCTTGAAACTGAAAGACCACAACCTTCTCATCACAGTTATGGTCAGGATAGTTATTCTTTAAGAATGGCAAATTCTTCTCAAACGTTGGGCTGAGAGGTGTGCTTGTTAGGGAAGCTTCATGAACAGTCCATTGTCCACGGAAGGGACGGACATGGGAAAGGAAAACTGGAATAGACTCATATCAGCAGTGAGAGCAGCCATTGCAGCAGGGTCATGCTCGATCTGGTTTCTCAGCGATGGGTCGATCTTCTCCAAGCGGCGTTTTAGCCTCTTAGCCTCCCTTTCACGGATTAGCCTTGCTTGTCTCTTCTCGGGCGTCTCGTTGGCCCGTTTGAGTCGCATGGCCTCTCGGTCTCGCTGCAGACGACGTGCCCGCTGTTCATCAGTCTCCTGCATCCTTTGCAGCCGCTTTGCCTCACGGTCTCTCAATCGGCGCATCTCCCGCTCTTCCGATGTCTCACATGCCCGCTTGGTCTTCTTGGCCGTTCGCTCCCGTTCAAGCCTCTGCATCCGCACCTCCACTGGTTCGTTCTTCCTACGGATCGCCCATGTCTGCATGGATGGCGACTGGGCATCCACAAGCTGCTGGTAGGCTACGCAGCTGTTGCAGACCAACAAAACCCCAGCTGGATACACAGGCATAGGGTTCATGAGGTCTGGAAGAGGCGGAAGGCCAGTGCTAGTAGGACTGAGGCTGTCAGAGAGTGAGGGAAGAGGAGGTGCAGAAGGGAGAAGACCATCTGGCAAAGAGGTCAGTCCAGGACCAGGATTTGTGTTTGGATTAGTCATAGTGCTTCTGGGTAAAGAGTTGGACATGGCACAGACCTCACCCTCGCTGTTGATCTCTATACTGCTTGTGTCGAGGAACTCCTTCAACTTTTCCCTACAATTTCAGACCAGGAAACAGTTAGAAACAACAATGAACCAGAGTTAGATCATGTCTTGAGTAAAGAGTTGACCTGTTGAAGTTGTTGGTGTCTGTGAAGCGAGCCCCACATACGGCACAGTTGGACAGTCGATCCTCTGAATGGATGAGGAGATGGCGACCAAGAGAGCCTGGAGAACTGAGAGCTCTTCCGCAAACTGGACAGACGTAACTCTTACTGCCACCCACAGCTGTGTGCTGTACATAGACAATAAGACACAAAGGGATTTCATACATTAATTCTTCTCAAATGAAGAGACTTGAAGAACAGTCCAAAAATGAAAATTGTTATTATTCGCTCATCTTCAGTGTTGGGGAGTAACTAGTTACATGTAACGGAATTACGTAATTTAATTAGGCAAGGCAAGGCAAGTTTATTTATATAGCACATTTCATACACAGTGGTAATTCAAAGTGCTTTACATAAAAGGAAGTAAAAAAGTTATTAAAAAAAATAAAATAAAAAAAGTAAAAAATAAAAAAAAATCACAGCAATAAAAACAAGGAATTAAAAATAATAAAGACATGGAATTAGAAATTGATTTAAAATGAATTTAAAACAGAAATAGAAAATGATTATACATAGAATACAGTGCAGTCAGTTCGACATAGCACAGTTCATTCAACAAATGCACGCTAAACAGATGAGTTTTGAGTCTGGATTTAAATGTGGCTAATGTTTTAGCACATCTGATCTCTTCTTGAAGCTGGTTCCAACTGCTGTCGGCATAATAGCTAAAAGCGGACTTCCCTTGTTTTGTGTGAACCCTTGGTATTTCTAACTGACTCGATCCTAATGATCTGGGTGGTCTGTTAGGTTTATATTCAGTAAGCATATCTGCAATGTATTTAGGTCCTAGGCCATTGAGTGACTTATAAACAAGTGAAAGTACTTTAAATTCAATCCTAAATGAAACTGGAAGCCAGTGTAAGGACCTGAGGACTGGTGTGATATGCTCAGATTTTCTGGTTCTAGTCAGAATCCTGGCAGCAGTGTTCTGGATGAGCTGCAGCTGTCTAATGGTCTTCTTTGGAAGGCCGGTGAGGAGACCATTACAATAATCCACCCTGCTGGTGATAAAGGTGTGAACAAGTTTCTCCAAGTCTTGCCTTGAAACAAAACATTTAATTCTTGCAATGTTTTTGAGATGATAGTATGCTGATTTAGTTACTGCTTTGACATGACTACTAAAACTAAGGTCTGTCTCCAGAATCACCCCAAGATTTCTGACTTGATTTTTAGTTGTTTGACCCCTAGAGTCAAGGTATGCATTCACCTTGAGAACTTCATCTTTGTTTCCAAATGCAATGACTTCAGTTTTCTCCTTGTTTAACTGAAGAAAGTTCTGGCACATCCAACTGTTAATTTCATCAATGCATTGGCAGAGGGAGTCAATGGCACTATAGTCAGTTGGAGATAAGGCTAGGCAAATCTGGGTCTCATCAGCATAGCTGTGATAGAACCAAATTGCCTTTCTCATTATTTGACTTAGTGGGAGCCATATACAAGCTAAACAAGAGCGGTACAAGAATTGAGCCTTGTGGGACTCCACATGTCATGGACGTCCAATTAGACTTATGCTCTCCTGTACTCACATAATAACCTCTCCCTTCTAAGTATGACCTGAACCATTTGAGTACCATCCCAGAAAGCCCGACCCAGTATTCCAGTCTCTCTAGAAGTATGTTATGATCGACAGTGTCAAATGCAGCACTAAGATCAGAATCAGAATTAAAGCGAATATCATTTATTACCTTAATGAGTGCTGTCTCTGTGCTGTGATGCGCTCGGAAACTAGATTGAAAATTGTCCAGCTACCCATTTGAGTTTAAGTAGTTGTTCAGTTGATTTAAAACTACCTTTTCAATAATCTTACCTATGAAAGGAAGATTTGATATTGGTCTATAGTTGTTCAGCATGGTGTTATCAAGACTGCGCTTTTTCAACTGCAGTTTTCAGGGAGTTTGGAAAAGTCCCAGAAAGAAGTGAGGCATTCACCACTTCTGAGAGATCTGCTTCTAAACAATTAAGCACACTTTTGAAAAAATATGTGGGAAGTGTATCAAGATAGCAGGTTGACGATTTAAGGTGCTGTACTATTTCTTCCAAAATTTTGCTATCAAATGCTTCAAAAACAGACATAGTCACTTCTTTTTGAAATTGTGCTCGAATCTGTGTGACCTCTGAGTAACTAGAAGATGTACCAATCGCCTTTCTGATATTATTGATCTTCTCAGAAAAGAAGGAAGCAAACTCATTGCATTTGCTGTCGGAAAGCATTTCACTGGGAATCTGACTTGGGGGGTTTGTTAGTCTCTCAACAGTAGCAAAAAGAGTGCGAGTGTTGTTTAAGTTACTGTTTATAAGGTTTGAGAAGAAGGTCTGTCTAGCTGTGGTTAGTTCCACATTGAAAGCATGAAGGCTGTCTTTATAGATGCTATAGTGAATTTAGATTTTCGTCTTCTGCCTCATCTGCTCATCTTTTCTACATTGTCTTTTCATACTCTGAACTGCTGTTGATTTTCTCCAAGGTGATTTTTGTCTGCCATTCTTCTTGCAGACTTTCACGGGAGCAATATCATCAATAACATTCTTAACTTTTGAGTTAAAGGAATCAAGGAGAAGATCAACAGAGTCTGCAGAAATGCTTGGTGTTGAAGAACAGTCTCCATAAATAGCGCACTAGTGTTTCCTTTAATGCATCTCTTTCTGACAGAGACAGATCTAGATTCAGGGGTAACAGAGATCAATATATCAAAGAAAATACAGAAGTGATCAGATAGTGCTACATCCTTAATGGATGAAATGTTTAGACCTCTACTGATGAGTAAATGTAGAGTGTGTTCACGATTGTGTGTGGGTCCATGCACATGCTGAATCAGGTCGATAGTGTTTAAAACAGTTATAATTTCTTTTGTAGTTTTGATTTCTGCATTATATATGTGAATATTAAAATCCCCTGCAATAGCAAAACAGTCAAACTCTGAGGAAATCATTGATAACAGTTCTGTGAGCTCTTCAACAAAGGCTGGAGAGTATTTTGGAGGCCGGTAAACAATGACAAACAGCGTGCATGGAGCACCTTTACAATTGGAGCACCTTTACAATTACAATATAAATGTAACTGTAATCTGTTACACTTACTGAGAAAAAATGTGTAATTAAATTAGTTACTTAATAAAATGTTAACGATTACAAAGGGGGGGGGGGGGAGGTTACATCTGAATAATTTCTCACACACACACACATACAGATTTAATTGATTTTTTTCCCCAGATTGCACTGACTCCTTAAAAATAGAAGACACCAATGTTTTGGGAATTTAGGACACAGAATAGGACACAAGCTTATTCGATAACGGTTTTATTTCTAATTTGGGTTGAAATGTATATGCTTTATTTATTAAGATTACCTTTTTTTTCCCCAAAGCATTGTTAGATGCTAGTGTTTCCTGTGATAGCTATGCAAAGATTTGATTTCAAAAACAGTATCATAGCTATTAAACTATATCTTGTTATAATTTTAAATCTGTATTTAACCTTAGAACGATCTCAAATTAAAAAGAGGTGCTAAAGTCTAATTTTGTGGTGGCTGTGCTTTAAATTAAAATATTATAATCTTAATTCAAGTGAAGAGGATTTTGAAAGTGTTAAATACTACTGTAAGGTTAACCCTGCCTGGTTTACATGTTTGAAAATGATTAACAGTTGAAAACATTCATTAGAAATTTAAAAAAGTAAGCAAATGTAATCAGTTACATTAATAAAGTAATTGAAATAGTTACAGTATTTATTACATTTTAAATAGGGTAGCTTGTAATCTGTAACCTATTACATTTCAGAAGTAACCTTCCCAACACTGCTCATCCTTTTGTTGTTCCAAAACTATATGAGTTTCTATCTTCCGGACGATTTTAAATAATGTACTGGTTATTGTTTCCAAGCATTGTTTCTAGAGCTTTCAGGCTTTTTTTACTTTTACTCAAAAGTAAACTTATCATTTGATAAGTCTTCATTCATTATAAAAGGTTTGAGAAGAGTGATTAGTACATCATTAGTACATCATTCATAAATTCTACTTATGGAAGAAAGAAAGTATTACAGGTTTGGAATGGCATACTATTGAGTGAATGATGAAAATTCTCATTTTGAACTTGGAATATATTAAGCAACTTTTGCGTACACTGCCGTTCAAAAGTTTAAGATTTTAAATGGAGTCTCTTATGCTCATCAAGGCTGTATTTGATCAAAAAATACATAAAAATATAATGTAATATTGTGAAATATTACTGCAACTTCTAATATTGGTTTCCTATTTTAACATACTTTATAATTTATTTCTGTGACGAAGTGCTGAATTTTCATCAGCCATTACTCCAGTCTTCAGTGTCACATGATCCTTCAGAAATCATTCTATTATGCTGATTTATTGTCAATGTTGAGACTGTTGTGCTGCTTAATATTTTTTTGGAAACTGTGATACTTTTTTCTTTGATTCTTTGATGAATAAAAAAGAACAGCATTTATTCAAAATAGAAATCTTTTCTAACAATATAAGTCTTTACTATCACTTTTTATCCATTTAACACATCCTTGCAGAATAAGTATTAATTTCTTTAAAAAAAAAAAAACGAAAGAGAAATTACTGACCCCAAACTTTTGAATAGTAATGTATGTTGTAACACAAGATTTCCATTTTGAATAAACACTTTCTTTTTAACTTTTTATTTATCAAAGAATCCTGAAAAAGTATCACAGGTCCCAAAAATATTAAGCAGCACAACTGTTTCCAACACTGATTATAAATCAGCATATTAAAATGATTTCTGAAGGATCATGTGACACTGAAGACTGGAGTAATAATGCTGAAAATTCAGCTTTGCTTCACAGGAATAAATTATATTTTAAAGTATATTAAAATAGAAAACTGTTATTTTAAATTGGAATAATATTTAACAAAATGACAAATGTATTTTTGATCAAATAGATACAGCCAACATTAAAAATCTTACTGATCCCAAACTTTTGAACGGCAGTATAGATTTTTGCCCAATTTCCAGTCTGGAGAAGTTGACCTGAAAATCATAGCCAATCTGCAAATTTTGGGGAGTCGCAGACATATTTCACAGAAATTTGTGTAGTGTACGATCGACACAGACAGCAATGTTTTCGATTCAGATTTGGATTCCATCCAGTCCGAAGATATAAAACATGTTTTGAGCCAATTTTAGTACACATACTATTTTTATTTGTCAATCATCTCCTCTGTGAGTTTGTGGTGTTCAGAATGACTTTAAAGTTTGTCAGTGTGTGATGCCCAGTCTTTGTCTGTAACAGTTTACAAAGTCAGCAAGTACATGAGGCCTGTTGTTTTAGTCATATTGTGTATTCCAGCTTTTAGATGGGCTTCACAATCTGCGCATAGCTGACGAGCTCCGAGTGTAGTTTGAGTGATCAGATCACAAAACGTTTTGGGCTCCAGTACACACGTGTATTTAGTATTGTCCACTTATGATTGGATCACCCAAAATAAATCTTAATACCAGGTGTAAAAAGAGTCTAAAAGATACAATAGGCTTAGGTAGCGGTTTCCTCACCTGGTAAACGTGTGCGATGAGCTGATCTGGGCTACTGAACTCCAGGGAACAAAGAGGACATGCAAAACTGCCCCCCTGGTCTGTCCCCTCCTCGTTCTCCTAACAGACATAATGCACCAACAAACAGTTAAAACGATGAGTAACAAGGCTTACAGTCTGAAATGTAGTGTAATTTTTTTTTTTTTTATATATAGTATGATTGCACACAAGTGACTATTCCCTGAAACTGCTAATCACTGAAGCTGTGGATGACTGATGCGGCACTGGTGTGGTATGGCAGACAAATGAATGCATAAGCCCTCGTGACTCATTCCAACTGTCGTGTCAACTGGGTTGCTATAGAGCCATGAGTCACCCTACAAAAATATCTATCGACCCTTAAAGATGCCAGCAATCGTTGAGGTGGGATGACACAGAATTTTGTTTTTCACCTCAAAATTTGATGAAGTCATACAGACTTGTAAAGAAAATGACAATCATTTATAGTGGCCTTTAAAAATTACACATGCTTAATTTATTCAATTATCAATTCAGCATGAAAAATTGGTACAAACAGGCATTTAATTAATCTTTTAGCACTACAAAGATGTCAAATTAACACTGGAGTAGCTCAACAACAAAGATTTATATAATAATTATATATAATGGTTTTCCATTTGAATATATTTTGAAATATAATTTATTTCTGTGATTTCAAAGCTGAATTTTTAGCATCATTACTCCAGTAACATGGTCCTTCAGAAATCATTCTGATATTCTGATTTGCTACTCAAAAAACATTTATTATTATTATTATTATTATTATTATGTTGAAAACAGCTGAGCTTTTGAATGGCATAGTGAATAATGTTACAAATGTTTATTTCAGATAAATGCTGATCTTTGGATCTTTCTATTCATCAAAGAATCCTGGAAAAAATGTACTCAATTGTTTTAAATATTGATACATGTGACACTGAAGACTGGAGTAATGATGCTGAAAATTCAGCTTTGATCACAGGAATAAATTACATTTTAAAATACTGTATATTCATATAGAAAAATTATTTTAAATAGTAAAAAATATTTCTAAGTTTTACTGTTTTTGCTGTACTTTGGATCAAATAAATAAATAGATTGATGTGGAAAAAAAGTAATTTAATGCAGTTTAACATAAAGCTGCAACATAATAAAACGAAGAAAATGAAGGGGTTTGAATACTTCTGCAAGGCACTATATATATGGTTTGAATACTTCTGCAAGGCACTATATAGTGCCTTGCAGAAGTATTCAAACCCCTTCATTTTCTTCGTTTTATTATGTTGCAGCTTTATGTTAAACTGCATTAAATTACTTTTTTTTCCACATCAATCTACACTCCATACACCAATAATGGCAAAGCAAAAACAGAATTGTCACAACTTTGTAAATTTATAAAAAAAAAAAAAAAAAGTGAAATATGTACATTGCATAAGTATTCAAACCCTTAACTTAGTACTTAGCTGAAGCACCTTTATAGCCTCAAGTCTTTTTTGTTTGATGCGACAAGCTTTGCTCCTCAGCATTTGGCAATTATCTGTCATTCTTCACCTCACCTGTTCACCTCTCAAGCTCTGTTGGGTTGGATGGGGCCAGATGCACATTTTCAGGTTTCTCCAGAAATATATAATTGGGTTCAAGCCCAGGCTGTGGCTGGGCCACTCAAGGACATTCACAGAGTTGTCTATAAGCCACTCTTGCTGTGTGTTTAGGGTCAATGTCCTGTTGGAAGGTGAGCCTTCTTCCCAGTCTGAGGTTCTGAATGCTCTGGACTGGGTTTTCATTAAGGCTCTCTCTATATTTTGGTGCATTGAGCTTTTCTTCTACTCTGATGAGTCCCTCAGTCCCTGCCGCAGAAGAACAGTCCCACAGCATGAGGCTGCTACCAGCACACTTTACTTGTTGGATGGTACTCTGCAGGTGATGAGCAGAGCCTGGTTTCCTTCAAACATGATGCTTAGAATTGAGGTTCATCATGCCAGAGAATCTTGTTTCTCAGAATCTGAGGGTCCTTTAGGTGCTTTTTTGCAAATTCCAAGTGTGTTTTTGTGTGTCTTCACTGAGGAGAAGATTGAGTTTGGCCACACTGACATAAAGCCCAGATTGGTGGAGTGTTGCAGTGTTGTTTGTCCTTCTGTAGGTTTCTCCTGTCTCCATATATGATCATGGAGCTCAACTAGAGTGGCCATCAGCATCTTGGTCACCAGTCTAGACAAGGCCCTTCTCCATCAGTTGCTCAGTTTGGCCAGGAGGCCAGCTCTAGGAAGAGTCCTAGTTGTTTCAAACGTCTTCCATTATGGTTAATGAAGGCTACATGATTCTGTGAACCTTCAATGCAGAAGTTTTTCTGAACTCTTCCCCAGATGTGTGGCTTGACGCAAACCTGTTTCTGAACTCTACAGGCAGTTCTTTTGACCTCAGGGCTTGGTTTTTGCTCTGATATGCATTTTCAGCTGTTAGACCTTTTATTAAGATGTGTGTGCCGTTCCAGATCATACCCATTCAATTGAATTTGCCACAGGTTAACCTCACTCAAAGTGTAGTAACATCTACAAGAAATATGAATGCTCCTGAGCTAAATTTCAACTGTCCCAGATAAGGGTTTGAATACTTATGCAATGGAATCATTTATGTTTTTTATGTATAATAAATTTGCAAAGATGTTAAAAACCTGTTATTTGCTTTGTCATTATGGTGTATGGAGTGTAGATTATTGTGGGAAAAAAGTAATTTAAAGCAGTTTAATGTAAGGCTGCAACATAACAAAACAAAAAAAATGAAGGGGTTTGAATATTTCTGCAAGGCACTGTATATATATATATATATATATATATATATATATATATATAGCTTCTTCCAAGCTCTCATCTCAATCTCATAAATATATGTCTAGGTAATGTTTCACTGCAAAAATCCAAAGAAAATAATGTATACATGCAATGATTGTACTTCACAATATAAATATTTTATGCTTAGATGAATGGGCCATAAATTATATGAAAAGCATGCAAAGCTGGTAAAAAAAACTTCCCAAAAATATTGTGAAAAACAAGTCCACAAAATACTAAAATATGGGGAATGTTTTTTGTAATTTGAAACATTTTTCAATCTATTTTTGAATCATTAAAATTAAAGAACTGGTCAAGGCTGTTTTTTTTTCTTTTGCAAGTTATTTTACAGTAAGAAATGAGTTGTCTGAGCATTGTCTGTGACAATGTTGTCATGCAAATCATGATAACAGAAGAATGCAAGATAATCGCACAACCATCTACTTCTTCCATTAAACCTCCATCACTCACCTCCTTGACGTCATCATGTAGTATAGGGCCGTGGCTGCTCTTATTACTCGTCATGCTGTCATCGGCAGAGGCATTTGAGTCGTCGTCTTTATCAAAATCACTATCACCGTCGTCTGGCAGCATAGGGGGAAAAAAGTTAGTTCATAATGTTATCAGTGGCTCCATCACAGGCCACCTTGCTTTTCTCAACACTGCAATCACAAAACAATCACAGCTGTCTTCCTGTTTTTTAAATATTTTTTGAGCAGTAAGCAAATATAGAAATAAATTGACAGACAGACACGCAGTCACGAGTTGCCTCTGAAGCTGTGTGTCTCACCACTTGTGCTGTCTTGCTCTTCAGGTTCCTGTGAGTTGTTGCTATGGCATTCCCCGTCCTCAATGAAGTCATCTCTAGCATCCATCTCAAAAGTGTGCTGCGGGCCAGACAACCCAGTCGTGTGAAAAGGCCCTGTGAGTGAAACGGCATGGTCACTGAGAATGCCGCTATATTTCAAACTAGTTTTTAAGTGCTTTCCTGCTTTGGTTGCTAGAGCATTGCTATGCGGTTACGAGAGTATTTCGAGAGTTTCTGTGCATTTCTGAGTGATTGCTAGGGTGTTGCATAATAACCCAACTTGAGTTGCTTCAAATGTAAGAATTTTTTGTTGTTTCGTCGACAAAAAAATAGATACAATTTGAGGCATCATTCATGACTGCTGCACAAATGGTGTGGGACAAGTTGCATTCCAAACATTAATACTTAAACATTTTTCAACCAAAAATGTTTTTTTCATGTTGTTCCAAACCTGTTGAACACAAAAGATGACATTTTGAAGAATGAATCAGTCACTGAAAGAATGAAAGTCATTGAAAGTCAATGGGGGTTGGACCCCAGCGTTCTTCTAAATATGTGACCATGGACCACAAAACCAGTCATAAGTGTCAATTTTTTGAAAATGAGATTTTTACATCATCTGAAAGCTGAATAAATATCTCATTTGGCTGAGATACAACTATTTGAAAATTTGGAATCTGAGGGTGCAAAAAAATCTAAATATTGAGAAAATCACCTTTAAAGTTGTCCAAATGATGTTCTTAGCAATGCATATTACTAATGAAAAAATAAGTTTTGATATATTTACGGTAGGAAATTTACAAAATATCTTCATGGAACATGATCTTTACTTAATATCCTAATGATTTTTGGCATAAAAGAAAAATCGATCATTTTGACCCATACAATGTATTTTTGGCTATTGCTACAAATATACCCGTGCTACTTAAGACTGGTTTTGTGACATATGAGTGATCGTGCCTTAGAAAACGCACACATTCATATTTTAAAATATTATTTAGGCCAACTACAGGGATCTAGGCCAACAACAAATAATGTCACAGGTATCTAGTGTAAATCTGAACTGTGGTTGTTTCCATAAACATAACAAATAATTAATGCTTTGTAATGAAGGCTGTATTTATAATGCATTATAAGGGTATTCTTAAGGCATTATAATGCATTATGCCTTATATGATCTCATGAATAATCAAATAACAGTTATAACATTATAATTCTTACCTATCTGTGGACATAACTATTAAGAGTATGATGATTTATAACACACAATGAACACATTATATCAACATAAGTTACAATCTTATATCTAGACATTGTTTAATATCTGCACAATATCGTGTGTCTTAAAATACAAAGTCTTGTAAAAATCCAAAGGCTTTGTATTGTGGTCATAATATTTATAAGTGGGCTTTATCTGTAAATAAAGTCTATAGATAAAGTAACATATGTTGTGTCTTCTTTAAACAGCCATAAGATTACACAAAGTTTTATTGTAATATCAAGAAAACCCTTTTGCTTTGTTTCAGATGTAAACAAATTATAAGTGAACTAGTGCACTCTGAAATGAACAATATAAAAGTATTTTATTAACAAAGTAACCAAAATAACTATGTTGAGATATGTTATGAAATAGAAGTGTGTTGTTACAATTATTCATGAGATTATAATAAGGTTCCATTTGTAAACATTATTTAACTACACCAGTTAATATGAACTAACAATGAAAATAGCATTTATTAATCTTAACGTTAACTTCAAGATTTACCAATACATTATTAAAATCAAAAGTTTTATCTGTTAATATTATTTAATCAAACTAACAATGAACAGTTGCATTTTTATGAACTAACATTTAACTACATTGTAACGAGTGTTTTGCTCTCTGTTAGGCAATGCATTAACTAATGGGACCTTACTGTAAAGTCTTACTGTTTTTTTTTTATGCACATATGTATATAAAGCATTACGCAAGCATTATAATGAATACCCTTATAATGCATTATAAATACAGGCTTCATAGAAAAGTGTCACCAAAAAGAATCCTAGATGTACTGTTTTCAATACATCACAAAGCCCGAATCTGAATAACTCCCACCTAAATTTTCAATTTCAAAGAAAAGACAGACCGTATCAACAACAGAGGCCAGAGCTGTGGTGGTGTTGTGTGATCAGAACAATAGTTGATGCTGCATTAACACGTTACAAACACGCACACTCCACCTCACGCTCACCAACCCCCACGTTACACGCTCAACTCAACATACACTGCAGTCCCAGAGGAAACAGCCTGCATCTCCTGCGCGCCCAGTCCGTGCCTCTAATGTGAGAATCATCTCCTCCAGAAGCACTCCGCACACCCACACCGAGATGCTTTTCCCTCTGCATGCATCCCATTACTCCATCGCTGCCATCCACCAAACACCTTGCGAATGCTTTAATCAGTAACACAAACAGCAACCGGCATACGAATAAAACCAGGTTTTATGCTTTCCAATGAAAGTAACAGTGCAGCACGATACAGTGTTCTGGAAGGCTGACGAGGTGTTGCTATCGTCTTTATAATTGTTGTAAGCGTGTTGCTATGTGGTTGCAAGAGGGCCAAGTCTCAGATATGACTCTGTGATTTTTACCACCTGTTTTATCGTTCGTCAGGCAAAAATGGAGGAGTCTGATCTCTAATAAAAGTAACACCTATTTTGGCATATTGACCTTCTGATAATACTGTTTCCGGGTCCAAGCCTCAACAGCTGTTTATATGTTATACCTGAAAGCTAAACTTCTCAAAAACGCAATATTTGAATGATTCAGAAAAGATGAATCACTAACTGGCCAATTTTGATATGGAGATCTAGGCTAGAATCATGATTTATGGATATTACTACAGCACACAGTGAGTGTATATTAGTAGTGGTGTAAAATAGGTTGTTTCATTAAGACAAAACTTGACACTGATTCTCTTAACCAGCGATACAATATTTGCCTATACCTCAAAACTTTTTGATAGCATTCAGGGATATTAAGATATTATGTACCTATTTTACACAACCAGTTACAATTTCATTAAATCAGAAATGCAACCAAAATATAACATGAGCATCCTGTATCTAACATCCACACCAAAAAATAAAATCAATCCACACAAGATCATCAATCGTCTGATGACAGCTCTTCATTGGCTTGAACAATGACAAGTCTTTCAGTCTTCTGTGCTCTATAAAATGTGCAACTCTAGACACAGACAACAAAATAAGGTACTCCAGTTGTTAATAAAATAGAAATCTTTTTTTTAATGCATTGCATAATCATTTGATCAATGCATAGATTTTTTTTTTTTTTGGTAAAATCCTTAAAGACATAGTTGACCCAAAAATGAATGTGTCATTATGCACTCACCCTCTCATGTCAGACCTCTATGAGTTTCTGCTGAACACAAACAAAATATATTTTGCAGAATGTTGGTAAGCAAACAGTTCTGGTGACCATTCATTTCCATTGTAAACTCCTAAAAATAAAGGTTCTTTTTTGCCATCGAAAGTTCCATGAAGAACCTTTAACATCCATGCACTCTTAAATATAAAAGGGCTCCAAAGGATGCTTTCACAGCAATGCCATAGAAGAACCATTTTGAGTTCCACAAAGAACCTTTCAGTAAACGGTTCTTAGAAGAACCATGGTTTTCTTTCTTTTTACTAGTCTAAAGAACCTTTTTTGTAATGCAACTTTTGTGCAATGGAAAGGTTCTATGGTTGTTATTAGTTATAGTTCTTCTTGTAACCATCAATGCCAATAAAGAACCTTTCATTTTTAAGAGTGCGGAATCTTTTCATTTCACAAAAGGTTCTCTTTAGTGGAAAAAGGTTCTTTATGACTAAAAATAGCTCTTCTATTGCATCACTGTGAAAACTCATTTTTGGAGCCTTTGTTTTTAAGAATGTATGTACGTACAAAAAAAAAAAAGATATTGTTCCACAGAAATATTTTCAAAACGGTCCGTGGTGTACAAAAGACTGGAGACCCCTGCCATGGAAGAACCATTTTGGGTTCCACAAAGAACCTTCAAGTCAACCATGGTTTACTTTCTTTTTACTAATGTAAAGAAGAATAGAAATATTTTTGCAATAGAAAGTTTTCATGGATGTCAAAGGTTCTTTTTGTAACCATCAATGCCAATAAAGAACCTTTATTTTTAAGTTCGTTAAATCTCTCAATTCCACAAAAGGTTTTTTCAAGTGGAAAAGGGTTCTTCAGATTATTAAAATGTTCTTTACACTAAAAAAAGGTTCTATTAAGAACTGTTCACTGAATGATTCTTTGGAGAACCAAAAATAGTTATTTTATTGCATCGCTGTGAAAATTCTTGTGAAAAGAGTGTACGTACAAAAAAAGAATCAGAATCAGAATCAAAAGACATTGTTCCACAGGAAAAAGAACCTCATACAGGTTTGGAACGACATGAAGGTGAGTAAATAATGTCCGAATTTCCATTTTTGGCTGAACTATCCGATAACTCTATGTATGCGCAATAGTAATAGGGAAGTTTGCCTCAGCTCAAGACAGCCAATACACTGAGAGACCAAGTTCAAAGTGGACTACAATCTGGTTTTATAATGTAATCGTGTATATCTTCAGCAAGCTTTAGTTAACATTTGAGCTCAGACCAATTCAGGACTGCCTCCACCACATGTTGTTTTCCCATCTGAAAAACAACAGCTGACGGATGTAATATTTTACATCCATTACTAATCACCAAAGGTTGTCAAGAGTTTCCACCCTACTTTCCCAGCATCCTCAGGACAGTTTCAAAAGGTGTTTTGGTGTTTAGAAGGGTGTTTGGATCTACAAGGACCTGCATGAGGGATATCAGCGTTAAACTATTAACGGATACAACAGAGCGGCTCCACGGCAGTCAGCCCGTGATTGATGTAAGTGCGTTTCCCATCCCCCACTGCCAGTTCTGTCTGTACATCTGTCTCTCCACCCTCCCTCCCTCCCTCCCCCCTCTGTGTGCCACTGTGATGTTATCTCAGAGTCTGTGTGTCTGTAGGCAGGAGGTGATGCAGTGTCTGTCTGAATCCAGACAAAGAGACAAACTCATCAGCCAGCAGACACCAGAGAAAGGCTAAAGTCAGTGGAGGGGGGTGGGAACAAAACAGACAAAAAGAGACAAAACTTAACTCGGATGCCAAACAATGAGAGCACTCCTGAATTCAAACCATCCCACAGCCTTTACAAAACCACCAACCCAACAGAAAACAGTACAAATGCTGAGAAGGGGCAGGGGACGGGGCCCTCACGCGCTATCTAGTTTGGTGGGCTGGAAGACAGATATCAGATAAACCCAGACACGCAATTCAGGCCTCACTTTGCCTAATTGACAAAAGCCAGGCATGATGGAAGAACAAGATCAGTCATACACGTTCCCATGGAGTAACATTTCCCATAGTGCGCCCCACTGTGTCTGCCAGAGTCCCTATTAGAATCACTTTAAAAAAGAAAAGACAGTAACATTTACACTCTCAGTCTTTCACTTTCTTCAGCTCTGAAAATCTTTATATCATAAATATGAGACACTTCTTGAACACAGTAGTTACAGGAAACTACACTGAAAAACATTTTACGTCTGAAAAACAATTTTCACTCAGAAATTACTAGTAAATTTCACAATTAATTACGAAGGAATGGGGTAAGTGACATTGAATTAAATGTGAAATTGTCAAGTAGAATGGCTGAAATTATATTATAAAAAATGTAATTCAAAACATTTTTTACAGTGTAGTATATGTGTGTATATATATATAGTGGGTACAGAAAGTATTCAGACCCCCTTAAATTTTTTCAATTTTTTTATGTTGCAGCCTGATACTACAATTGTTTAAATTCATTTTTTTTCTC
>JAFVLL020004629.1:25000-54589 GCA_021397915.2 Tor tambroides | reverse complement strand
AATAAATATATACAGAAGACACACATATATTGTGTAAACAAAAACTTTTATTTTGGATGCGATTAATCGCGATTAATCGTTTGACAGCCCTAATTCAAATATCATCTTATATATTACTGGAAGATAGAGAGGGATGACTGATAATTATTTTCTACTGCCATAAAGATCTTATCTTACAAATTTTACAGAATGAACCAGAGAGAATTTTCAGCAGGAACTGCAACAAAAGGCCTCATATTTAAAGAATCTAATAGTTCATTACTTCTTGCTATCAGACATTTCCACAAGTGTGGGAAGGCCTCGGTGCTGGATTAGTGGTTGGGCTAATGATATCTGGAGGTTTAGTGGTGTAAGATTCAGCTTAGAGGGTTTTGTTTAGTCTGGGCGGTTTTCTTTCACAGCTCAGGGAAGTCTGAAAGCAAACCGCTAGTGCGAGTTTTTTGGCAAGCGTCTGTCCAGAGAGAGTCCCTCGGCTAGACTAATGCAACACAGCCCCACTGTGGCTGAGATACAGCGAGCTTTGAATCAATATCTGATCTGCAGTCGATGAGTAAGGAAATGGCACACAGTTCACTGATGATTCCCAGCAAACACTTGAGGACAATACAAAGTCAAAACATTCAGCTGTTTAACATTTCATGCAGCTTTGATTTGAAGAGAAAGCCATTGTCTCTTGTTCAAATCCATTTGCTTAGCTGACTACTAAAGCACTTCTATTTTTCTTTTTTTGTGTGTGCGCGTGAATTAAATGAGTGATGCTTATGTGTGCAAAATGTCCCCAGTGGGTGGTTGTCAGGTTATGCTATCTGGTTGGTAAGGTGTTATGAGTGGTTTAGAGCAGAGGTTTTCAAACTTTTTGGACCCCCAAAATATTATTATCCCCACATATATGTTGTCTTGTATATAAAGGCAAAATATCTGCAAAATATTACCAGAAAAATGTCATTTATATTAAACTGACACCATGTTTGCCCACCATTAGATAACTTTGAGATGCAGAAACCTGAAGAGCAACATATTTAAAATAAATAATTAAATAATATTAATACTAAGTATAATAACAATAACTAAAATAAGTAAATAAATAAATAAATAATAAATGCAATTTTCTGATGCTACAGACCTCTATATATTATGATCTCCTTTTTGAGGGAGCCCTTACAGAGTCAAACACATACAAAAATATACACACATATATATATATATGTATGTGTATGTATGTATATATAGTTCAAGTGCAAAAGTCTCTAAAATCTTCTAAAATGAGCATTTTTATCAGGCTCCTATATTTATGTTCAGTTATTTCACTTTAATTGCATATAAAAGGACTTATACATTGCCATTAGAGTAAAATTACTGAACCCAGGAGCATGATAAAAATGACCGTGTGTGTGTGTGTGTGTGTGTTTAAAACTAAATATTTGTTAAATATTATTTCTATTAAATTTATATTTTTTTCCTTTTTTTCTGGAGAAACATAAAACAATAATAATAACAAAAAAATATTTGTAACAGTTTACAAATATTTTGTAATTATTATTATTATTGATTATACTACAATTAATATTAATAATACTAATATAATATAATATATCATAATTGTATGTATTTTAGAATAATGTACATAGAACAATATCATATTTTAGGCTCCAGCCCTCCAGTGACCCTACAGAAGATAAGTGGTTTGGAGAATAGATGGATTAAAATTTGAACTTTATAATCAATTATTATAAAGCATTTAAATGTGCAAATTTGACATTATCACTGTTTCAAGAGTAATCATTCACACATTTTAAACTATTTTAATTGAAATTATTATATATTATTTTAGTACTATTTATTACTTTTGCATTATATCATTTTTTTTTTTTTTTTGCTAAACTTTCCCACAGACTCTCAAGCTCCCTGGAAAACCCCTGGTTTGGAGTGCATTGCTCTAGGGTTGCCAGAGTGTTCTGGGTAGTTCGCACAAAGCTTTGTCTCATGTTCGTGTTCCAATAATCCTTTGTGAGAGTCACTGAAAGTTCTAGGACTTCCTGAACTCTCTCTGAGCCCACCGTGACACCTCAGTTAGACATCCTCAGTCAGACATCCCCGCAAGCCTGAGTCATCCGCTCCCACAGTCAACAGACCAAGAGCCCCGAGCCCCGGTTAACCAGCAGCTTCATCTCTATTCCGTGAACAGAACACAACGCTTTCACACTGAAACCAAAACCCAAACCACTGCTCGCTCTTTAGTCCAGACAGGAGAGCAGGGAGGAAACAGTGTGGGGAAATGTAACACAAGTGTTGTCAGCTTACATGAGTGATTACCCCAAATACAGGAGGAAAAATTATGTGTGTGTGTATATGTGTGTGTGTGTGTGTATTATATATATTGTATAATATTGTATAATATATATATATATATATATATATATATATATATTATATAAATATAAATATATATATATATATATATATATATATATATATATATATATATATATATATATATATATATATATATATATATATATATATATATATATATATATACATACATATATATATATATATATCTATATATATATATATATATTTTTATATATATTTTTTTTTTTTTTTTTTTTTTTTTTTTCCTCTCCCCAATATAAAAGAAATGCAATGTGTTTGGGCTAACCTTTTGTGTAACTTGATACACTAAACCAGCTAAAACTGAAATAAATAAAAAAATAATATAAACTATACAGACAAACATATAAAAACAAAAACTACACAAAAATTGTTTCAAAACTGACACTAAAATAACACTGGTATTTTAATAAACTGACACTGATATTTAAAATACTATGTACAATATTCAAACACAAAAATGTATTTTTAATTAAAATATTATCTGGAAAACATTGAAATGCAGTTTTTTATTTATTCGCAATGAAGTTTATGGTGTATTTTGTGTACTTTGTTTTTTTCTAAAGCTGTATAAACCTTTAAAATGAAAAATAAATACTACTGAATTCAGTAAATGTGTTAAAAATTGCTACACAAATGTTAGCTTGATCAGCCCTTGAAAAGAAAAAAAAAAGAAAAAAAAAAGTTTTTCAATTTTATATTATATTACAAAATTGTACAATATTGTGTTTTCAGTTTTCCATGAACAAACAAATATTATAATGAGTTCCTTGAGTTTACTGACCCAAATAAACAGACTGATCCATTTCAATAAGAATCTAAAATGATAAGAACGAATGCCGAAATTACTCTGTTTTTCCAAGGACTTGTTTAAGGGCAAAACAGATCATCCTCAGAGGAGCTAAACAGAGACTTGAGATGTCTCGCTCCAGCCCAGAGCTGAACAGACTGAGGGAATTACACGAGTCTCTGCTGTAAACCCTTTCAGCTTAAGGGGCTTTTTTTCTTGGAAATAACAAGGTCCAGGTAAAAAAGAACAGTCGAAGAAACCAACAAAGACACACAGCCATATTAAATAGACCACTGGAAATGATGGGATCAGATGATTATAGCATTGTATTTCCTTTTGTCGTAGTAGAGACACTAAAGTCACCCTTTACTACTCCTTAAACAGGAACATTTTCTTATACTTATGGCTATAAAATGACTTGTTCACCTCAGAAATAGTGTGAAAGGTCAAAAGTTCAATAGCGCGAAAGGTCACCTCTCTAAATAAAGCAAAACCATAAAATGTTTATTAAAGGGATAGTACACCCCAAAATTACAATTCTGTCGTTTACTCACCCTCAAGTTGTTCCAAACCTGTATGAGTTTCTTTCTTCCACAGAACATAAAAGAAGATATTCTGAAGAACGTTAGTAACCAAACAGTTGACGGCACCCATTGACTTCCATAGTATTTTTTCTCCTGCTATTGAAGTCAATGGGTACCAGCAGCTAAATACCTTCTTTTCTGTTCAACATATGAAAGAAACTCATACACTTTTGGAACAACTTAAGAATGACTGAATGATGTCAGAATGTTTATGGTTACATTCACACGTCAGTTTTTGGGATTGACAACCGCATTTTCTCTACAGGTGTGAGTCTTGAAATGTCTCGTTCACACAGCAGCTTACAGTTGTGTTTAGAATACTGTCTGTATGAACGTGCAACGGGAGTCAAGCCTGTATTCCTTACCAGTAACCATAGCGACAGTGACCAATGTAAAATCAAAGATGACGACGTGCATAAAACTGAAAGTCTTATCACTTTCTGACACGAA
The DNA here is from genome assembly GCA_021397915.2 of Tor tambroides. Taxonomy (NCBI): domain Eukaryota; kingdom Metazoa; phylum Chordata; class Actinopteri; order Cypriniformes; family Cyprinidae; genus Tor; species Tor tambroides. Next base: position 50,371 of record JAFVLL020004629.1, on the reverse strand, counting down.
AAGAGTCCAATCGAGCCGCGAGTTCTTTCGTCAAATCTTCATTAACCGACGGCAGCTTTTAAATTTGGGTGGAGAGCATTTGAATCGCGTGCAGAAAACAAAACTGACAGGAGCGGCTCCGGTGGAAAACTGACGAGATCTAAAACTTTCAGATGACACACAGCTCATTTCTCCGTAACTGTAAGTTACCGAAAACACGCACCACACGGTAGACACGCGTTTGTGCAGCAGAGCGGCTCTCTCACGCGCTGTATGACGTGATGGACAACTAGTTGTCCAGTGTTGTTCCGTTCCCACAGCGCGTGTGTTCCGAGAATGCGGTTGTGAGTCCTGAAAATTTACAGGTGTGAGTTCGGTTACAGAATGCGGTTGTCACACCCGTAAATAACTGAAATGTGTGTGAACGTAACCGTATTAAGTACTCAAATACAGGATTGACAACCGTATTCTGCTGCTGTGTGAATGTGGCCTATTTAAGGTGAACTGTCACTTTAATATGTCAGCATGATACCAAGGCTTAATCCAGTGATGCTGGATTGGCGTATATATAAACGAAGCATGCACATTTATAAGCAGATTTAAATGCATTGACTTTATTCCATCTGTGCACATTAACCTCGCAGTATCTCCAGATGGGACTCGCTTTGACCTCACAACATACTTTCATTTACCCTTAGAGTGAGTTGATAAGTCACGTCAGGTAAAGAGTCCAGCACACGCAGGTCAATGAGGACCTGTGTCACCAGATGAGCCAGCGCAGAAATAAATCTGCACTTAATAAGCGTTTCTGCCTGATAGCGCTCGTGAGGTACTAATGAGATTTGGCATACAGCCTAGACACTGAGGTACCACGTTTGCTGGGGTGAAACTCAATATCCTGAATGAAACAGATGCCACAGAAAGGCAGCGGTGGGACGTCAGATCTATTGGGGGAACGGTAACTCAGACAAGCCTCAATGTTTCTAGTGTGATATGTACGGTGAGAGATTTGAAGTGACCCGTAATAATTATAAAGCTTTGATGCATAACTAAACCGCAACATTTGTTCTAAAGTCATGAATGACAACTCAAACTGAGAGGCTTGAGGAGAGGTGTGCTATTACTTTTCTAAAGTGATCAGACTTACTATTTTAATATAGGCAAACTTTTACATGGGCTATTAAGCAAACATTTAGCAATGCCTTAGCAACTCCAACACCCTAGAAACTAGAAATGGGTGGTGAGACGTATAATTGTGTAATTGTGTACATCAGCTGAAAACCTCGGGCAATACCCTTTGAAAAGGTACTAATATGAACACTTTAGGCACTAATATATACTTTTAAAGTAGTAATACAGGGGTAAATAAGGTACAAATATGTACTTTTTAGCTTTTGCACATTAGGGACACAACCTTTTTCTGAGAGTGCATAAAAGCTAGCAAAGTATTTCACATCTTTATTATTATTATAATTATCAATTACTTATTATAACATCTACATCATAACTTATAAAAACATTTGTTTTTTCCCCAATGAAGAAAGGGTAGACAAACATTATTTATTCATTTATTTATTTGTATTTGTATTAGTGCTGTCAAACGATTAATCGCGATTAATCGCATCCAAAATAAGAGCTTTTGTTCACATAATATGTGTGTACTGTGTATATTTATTATGTACATATAAATACACACACATACAGTATATATTTTGAAAATATTTACATGTATATATTCATATTCATATAATTATATTATATATGAATATTTTTAATATATAAACATGACATTTTTTTCTTAAATATATACATGCATGTATGTGTATTTAACTGCAGTCATTTTGTTAGACCCAGTTATTTCTAAACTTTGCCCAACCTTGGCTGCTCAATTGACCCTTCGCTGGGAGTTTGATTAACAGGCAATCTGAGCAATCATAATGCCAAATCTGCCATTTTTGTCCGACAAACAAACCAGACAGGAGAGCAGATTAACATCAGTGGACTTTTGTGTATTGACATCTTTTCACAGTTGAAACAAGATACCTTCTTATGTTCATTCCTGTTTATTTTGTGCTATAACTAGTAAGAGATGATCGGTCACATGCCGCTTGAACTGAGGTGCTACAGCGATCTGTCATGACACATTAAAGAGCCACAAAACAGTATTTGTTGTTTGAATTTCTTAGAAAAATGACAAAACTTGAATTCTGAGACTTTAATACCAAAAGTAACCTGCTCTGTCTTGTACGTCGGCGTGTTGTCAGTGTGTTGTCTTCTTTGCTCTGTGATGTATTTTTCACTGCATGAGAACATGATGTGTGGCATAAAAGCGCCATGGCTTGTCGGATGGTTTGTCGGACGTAGCAACAGTAACTAAGGGCGAGTCTTTGCGAAGGGTCAATTTAGAGTAGCGAAGGTTGCTGGCTCAGGTTCTGAGATGAAATGATAAACATCTTTCTTACAGCAGAAAATTACATCTGGAGTTTGTGCTTGAATGCAGGGTCAGAATTAACATGCTGCCTATGGTGAGCATTTATTTTACTTTGCTTGGCAGTGGAATCTGGTAAAATAGTTATTAATAAATATAGAATAAATTGCTAATAAATGCATAATTACCAAACTAAAACTAGATGCTCTAAATTCCTTTTTTTTTTGTATTTTTTATCATATTGTACAAAGATTACACAAACCGCTCGAAATGACCCAAAATGCATAAAAACATATTCCAAATGATATTAAAATAAAGTATTTGTGTATATAAACCATTAATTGACTATAAAAGCACAAAAACTGCGAATCTGGAACACATATCTATAATGGAAAACACTCTGCAGTGGTCGCACCACATGATATTTGGTCGCACTACATGATATTTTCAAATTCAGTCATAATTTACAAGCACAGAATTAGCCACCTAAACAAAACAAGCTAGCTTCCCATGAAAGGTCACTATGAAATTTATAATAAAAATAAATGCATGTAGAAATAACTTAATATTCATTGTTTTTTTGAGGTCATACCACATGATATCCAAATGTGGTAACAACATACCAGCCATTAAAAAGGTCATTTTTTTTCCAAATTTGAAAGAGAGCTACAAACCTGTTTGATGCTTCGATGGGTCCTTGGCAAATTGTTATATGATGCAGCGTCCTATCTTTGAATGGATTTCAACATAAAAGTACCAAAATGGCAGTTTCTTGATGGTCGCACCAGATGATATTTCATAAAATGGAGATTATCGGACAAAATTTGTTTGAATATTATGATGGAAATATAAATGCAAATGCTTTGCAGTATTATACAGGATTACAAAACACTTTGGAAAACATGCCAAATATTGCAAAAAAATAATCTGAATAAATTTAGGGTCATTTCAAAGATGTTTCCAAAACAACAGTTATGGCCGGACGGTCGCACCACATGATGTTTTGACACTTTGAATAACAGAAAAATCTTATATAATACTTATATAATACTTCTTATATATGGCATCTTTTTTATGCATTTAAACCAATTTTTAACCGAAAAAATGCAATCGGACAGAAAATTTAGGCGTCACGTCATTGACCCATATATATATGTAATGAATTAAAATGGCTCAAGTTAAATAAAAAATAAAATAAATGAATAAAATTACTCAAAATGCATTTCTTTACAGTGTCCTTATTGCATTCAGAACTGTGAAGCCATTCATTGACATTCACCATCTATAATAAATCTATCTGCACTAGAAATGGTGCAGAGGCCTTGTTACACAACGCTACAACTTTATAGTACTGCGAGCAGCCAACAGGCCAAACACTCAGCACCTCAACGCAAATATGGGAGCGATTAGGAGTTCTTTGAAACCGACAAGGTAATTAAAACAAGATAGACCCTGGTTCATCGTAAATCTTGCCTTTCACCACACACCTTCACAAACTCCCCTCGCTTCGTTTCTAGTGCTCTTCTACAACGAGCGCTCAGGACAGAGATGAGAGCGCTGAGGTTTAACCAAACTTTCAACTTTCAGTCCGTGTGGAAGCTAAAGATTGTTGGAAAACGATAGCTGGAGGACGAATGTTTCTTCACTGAGTGTTGGTCCATGTGGCGGGCCAGTAGTGCCTTAAGGACTTTCTGAGAAAAGACTTAGTTCAAAGTTCTTAGTGTCCTGCTGCGGACGAAACTACACCCTAGCCATTCAGGACGTTCCACTGGTCACCCCTCGTCAATAAAAGTGAGAAAAATCAAACGGAGGATATCGTACGTCACACTGTGAACATCTGCCGACCAGAGCCGCCAACTAACGCAGAAGCTGACTTCGGTCTTCCGGTTTCGTACGTGCCATACGAAGCGATATGAACGTTTGTTGGGAAAATGGGGTCCGATGTTTATCCCGGGAGAGCTGTCGGAACATGAAAGGCCGTAGCTCATTAAACTTGAGTGAAAATAAATGAAATGTTGTGAATGACAACAGAAGAGGCATTTATGGACCGTCTTTGGTCTTAACCAACAAGTAAACTGTTGTGACCAACTGATTTTTGTTCTTTAATATCATGACCACAAGACTGGAGATGTTAAGTTTATTCCTGTATGGTCACATTTTTGGTTAATGTTGTGGTAGGTTTATTGCCATAACTGTGCTGTATAGATGCCACATGTCAGTCTGATTAAAAATAAATAAAATAACCAAACTCGCTTTGAAGAACAACACTACCCATAATCTTTACGAGAGGATCCACCAATCAGAGCCACTGGAATGGAAATGAACATCATGCCAACAAACAAACAAATGAATTGTAAATGATGCGAATCATTCTGCTACATTTATAAACTGTACTGGCACTACTATTAAAAAGGTTTTAAACAAAGATTCTTCTGCTCACCAAGGCTGTATTTATTCAATCAAACATGCAGTAAAAACTGTGAAATTGTGAAATATTATTACCATTTAAAATGCCATTTTCTATTTGAATATATTTTAAAATGAATTTTATTCCTGTGATCAAAGCTGAATTTTCAGCATCATTACTCTGTAGTGTCACACAATCCTTCAGAAATCATTCTAATATGCTGATTTGCATTCTAACACCGTGTCCTAACTACACGCGGCGCGATGCCGCGACACGTGATAAAAGGTATCTTTTCCATGTTAATCAGAGTTTTTGTCCTAACCAGCCGCGACGGCGACACGCAAAATTTCTAATTTAGAAACGGTTTCTATTTCCGCGATGTCGCGGCTGGAAAAACAACATACAAACTATATGACAGTAGGTAATCTCAGGTACTGATTATGTGCTTTATTCAAAGTTAAACGTGTCTAATGTGAGTTTAAATATAATTTTGTGTGACCTTAGCCATACTGAAAGCAACAACAGATAGTTTACCTCAGATCTAGAAAACAAATTAAAGCAAAGATGTCCGTTAAAACTGTGAACTCACTGCGAACCAACAAGTGTATTCCATAACAGAGATAGTAACAGTCACTCGGTATGTACATTTAATAATGTTAAAAAGCGTTAATATTTATGAATTAGATCATAAACGTATCCATTTCGTTGCGAGTGCAGAGCGCTTCCAGAGAGAGCCCGCCCACACACACTTCTGATTGGCTGTGATATCTGATTGATTCTGTCGTGTCGCGCTGCCGCGTCGCGTGTAGTGTGGACAGCCAAGCTGCATTTCGCTGGAATCCTGTCGCGTCGCGTGTAGTTAGGACACGGTGTAATATGCTGATTTGCGCTGTGTCATATATTTTTTAGAATACTTTAAAGAACACAAAGTTCAAAACATTAGCATTTATTTGAAATAGAAAATCTTTTGGAACATCATAAATGTCCTTACTGTCACTTTTGATCAATTTATTTCATCCTTGGCATATAAAAGTATTCATTTAAAATTGAAAAAAATAAAATAATTACTAACCTCAAACTTTTGAACAGCAGTGTATAAACTTTAACTTGCACAGTCTGTGTAGTTTCATTGACATAACATAACAATCACAATGCTTCATGTGATGAGTAGTTCATGCCCTCATAATAGAATATAAGTCTAGAATCATTGTTTCTGTTTTGTTTATATACTTTTTGCTTTAACCAATATTTCAAATAGCTTCAAGACACACTGTAAAAAAAAAAACCATGACCAATAAGTTATGACATGTGTTTTTACATTAACTCATCAAAATAAGTTAAGCAATTTTCAACTTTAATTTAAATAATTTTTCAACTGATTTTTTAAGCCATAATTTAAGTTGAAATGACTTAAACAGCTAAGTTGATTGTACTTGGAAAAAAAAAACTAAAAAGTCATTATGCCGTGATTTTTTTTTTACCGTTCACGTTTGTATAGAAATGATAAAAATTATGTTTGTTTTTTGTTTTTTTTACTATAATACATTACTACAGTAATAGGTTAAGATAAGCAGAACTTACAAACTAATCACCAACGCCAGTTAAAAATGCCAATCAACCTGATTTGATGAGAATTCGTAAGTATTGCATGAGAAACATTCATATAAATTACAATCTGACTCTTATAAAAGTGTATGATTTGTAGGTAAAACGTTATTGTGAAGGTTCATCCCTAAACTTCGTTCCTCAAACCCTCAGAGCGGCGTAAGAAGATCATACAAAAACATACAAAATGAAACTGTATCAACGATTTCACCAAATTATGAATAACTCACGATCGAGGCACCACCCTGAGTCTGACATGTGCCAAAATGCTCTCATGACAGCGAGGCTGCAGTTTACAGAGTCACAGTTGCAACCTCTCATGTCTAAAAAGTTAGTTATATTTTTTTATATGTGAGAGATTAATGTGTGAAAACACTGACAGAATAATCTCATACAGAATGTGATTTTAATCATATTTCTGAATCATGTTTTTATTAAACTAAAAATAGAAAGCAAAAATTGGATTATTTGTTCATCTTCATGTACCAGCAGCAATATTTCAAAATAATCCACTTCACTGACAACAAAGAACATGAACATAATATTTTCCTCTGCTTACATAGATTGCTGGCCTGCTATGAGACGCGGGAGCTGTCAGCTCTTTTTTCACTCCTCTCCTGACTGTAACACATACTCTCAAATACATTAAAGCTGAGGCGTCTCAAACAAGACTTATAATAAACCAACAATAACCATACGCAAGTACAAGCAGCTCCATCAGATATTTACACAAGCAAATGTAGTTCATCATTAGTATTAAACCATAAGCACTTGGGTAAATAAACAGTAAAATGAACATAAAGTGAGAGTCTGTTTTCCTCTAAGAGTGGATAAAGAGGCGTCTGGCACAACAGCGACAATCAATTCCACAGATGCAGTCATCCGACAAAAATTTGATCAAATTATCTTAAAAACCCCTCTCCATGAATAATTGTGTAAAACAAACAAAGGTTTGTATGTTTGTATGCACTGGTCAAACGTATGCACCGGTCAAACAAATGTTTGTATGCACTGGTCAGTCCTTTCTCAAACATCATTACTCACAGCAGGGGAGTGGGAACAGATATGACTGGACGAGACTAGAACAGCCACACAGGCATAACAAACCATGTGTTGACTCATCGGGGCAAATAAATATGATCATAAATAAGGGCCTGAGAATAAGGGATCAAGAGTCTTAGTCTTTTTTAGTTGAAAATTCAATTCAATTCAATTCAATTACACTAAATTAACATTAACTTTAATTGAATTAATTAAATAACATTACATTTTATTCAATAATGTTAAATTAAAATTAAATCAAAATAAATTAAATAAAAAATCAATTTAATTAAATAACACTGAATTAAGCAACATTAAATTATATTGTATTAAACTGCAATAAATTAAATTTAAAAAACTTAATTGTATTGCAATAAAAATTAAATTAAAAATTACATTGAAATAAATTCAATTAAAGGCCAAAAACCATCTCAATATATTTTTACAGCTCCTCTCTCAGGAGCTCTGCTGAGAACAGGTCGACTTTGGCCTGTCTAATTAATATTCATGAGCCTCTCTTCTGATTGGGCTGTTGTTTTCTGAGTGACGCACGGCTAGGCCAACCACAGGTAACTAGGGACCCTTTTAGAGCTGACATCACAATTACGTCACAGCGCTAGCTGGAGGCAAACAAAGGGAAAACTAGAGGCGGCCCATTCAAACCAGCGCAGATTCGGCTACACAAGGAGCTTAAAATATCATCTTGTTGTGATGTTGGGTGCCAGAATCGACATAATACAGCCTCAAATTAGAAATTTGATCGCATACCTGCTGCCACTGCCAGACAAAAAACCGACGACAGCTGTGGTTAAACGTAATAAAACGAGCAGACTGGACAGAAACCATCGGCAAAAATGCTCGTGTTTGCAGCGCACACTTCTTATCAGAAAAGGTTCAATAAAGTATTGTCTTTTGTTGTTATGGGCACGTCTAAAGATTGCTTGCATCTCACGACTATGTCGTTTATGAAATAATGTCTGTGTGCATGTGTGTAAAACAACAAACTGACGATTTATATATAATCATTTGTAATGTAATTTTATATACATTGTTGTGATTAATTGTGGCTGGAATAATAATGTAGCCTTAAAAATAGTTGCCTGCTCAAATCGAAATGTATTTACATCTTCATCATGACTAGATAGACACGGTGAGTTTGTCTTTACTATACACGTTAGATGTGATCCACCTCATAGTAACAGTCCTGTCAGATCGGCCATTCTTTGAGTGAGAGTGTAATGTTACAGGTCGGCCGACCTGGTTTCGTCCATTAAAGTTAACCTTTTCGACATGTTTCCGTGTTGTTGTTGCTCAGAAATGGCATGGACGCGATGCTCTCTGGGGGTTTGGCAAAAGGACGGTGAGCGGTGCTCGGGGTGGTGACTGAAGGCGGTGACTGATTAGTTCTGACGTCACATTTTTACAGAAGTCACAAGGGCTTGTGAAAGGCAAAGCTACTTTATGCAGGCTGTGTGCATTTTACTGTGGACTGACTGTTTTGAAATTTATATGGTAGATACAAAGCCCCTAGACCTCAGTTATCATGAAAAAAGCCAGGAAATTTCAGTTTTGACAATATGGGACCTTTAAATAACACTAACATTACAATAAATTGAAATGAATTAAATAATATTAAACTGCATTAAATAAAAAACAAACAGCATTAAATTAAACTGCACTGAATTATATTAAATTGAATTAAATTAAGTTAAATTAAATTAAAAATCAAATCAATTAAATTAAAAAAATCAATTAAAATAAATTTAATTAAATTACACTTAATTAACCTTAATTGTATTAACTAAAAAATTTAAATGTGTTACACTGAATTAAATGACATTAAATTGCATCAAATTAAATTATGTTGCATTAAACTACATTAAATTAAATTAAATTAAATTAAATTAAATTAAATTAAATTAAATTGCATAAAATATAAATAAAAAACTGTGTTAAAATTCATTACAAAAAAAAAAAAGCAAATGATGAAATTAAATTGCAAAATTTTAAATCGTTCAACCTATTGTCATTTGGAAATTATAAGCAGCAAAGAATGAGGACACCGAAAAGCTTTGAGCTTATGATATAGCGAGTGTTAGAAATGGTGCTACCTGGTAAGGGACAATGCTCCCGTGGGCAGTTCCCCATCGTCTGGCTTCGACACCAGCGTTGAGGTAGTTGGCAGCGATGTGAGTTAGACAAGCAACCTGTAGACAAATTGAAGAAGAACAAAGAAAATAGTTTGAGTTTGAAATCTTAAGAACTGTCAGAAGGCTCATACTGTTTTGTGAGTTCAGCAAACTTTTTCACGGCTGACACAGCAGTTCATGCGACCGTGCCGTAAAACCTTCCTCCAACTGGAATCCACCGTTTGTTATTCTGGAAAATGAACCAACAAAAACTTCAACACTTTTAACAAACACCTAAAAAAGGCATATAGCATTTCAGCTTTACTGTAACAATCATCTTGGTTACAGCATTTAAATAAAGACATTTAAAAAAAGGTCCCAGCGTTTTTACGATGCCCAGGTGACATCAGATCAGAAGCCATGCAGCTGAGACAATATTTTGCAATGTACAACCACGTACTGAGAGGACACAGAGAAAGTTAAGGGAGGTGGAATACTTTGTCAGATCAAAGCCTGTCGGCGATGATTTAACAGTCTGGACAGCAGAGAACTCCTTCCTCGGCCGGTCCTGCCCAACACCTTGAGCTGAACCCATTCTTCACTTCCCAGCTGCTTTATTTCCATGACGTCTTACGCTGAGGCGTTTGTTTACCGAAACTTTGGTTTCTGTGTTTAAACGGCTGGAAACGATCTCATTTTTGTCCATATGCAAGCAAAAAATCATTTATTTGGTCAGCACTAAATCATAGCGGTGATGTTTCTTAACTTTCTTCTTCAGTAAGCTCATTAAATGATTAGCAACTGGTCCAGAACTGAACCAGATAAACAGAAAAAGAGCCGCTCGGATCATGTGCACCTCATAAGATAATCATATAAACTCAGGGTCAAATGTTTTCTTGAGAAAACAATGTCAGTATAGTGTGCACTTCAATATACTTGTCTTAGACATGCTAAGATGAAGCGTGCCACCTCACAACTTTTATTCATCACTTCATCTCCTGCTTACAGACCAAATATACTCAACTGATTTCAGGTGTCAGACTGGTGAACTGTGCTGTGAACTGGTTTCGTGTATTAGACAAAACTCAGCATACAGTTTTGGGATATCAGTCAAAATAGATGTCTTCTGAAAGTATCTGGTAAATAGAAACCAGATCCAATATTCCTTGTGTGGAGATCTGATCTAACATTTCTGGTCAGATGGATATCGGCATGGTCTAACATTTTTGGCTTTGTAAAGAAATTTAAAAAAGAGAATTTTTTGAATGTATGCAACCAAACGTATTACTTTACACATGTCAAGTAACTATTAGATAAATTAATGCTTCAAGTATTTGTTTAGCATTTTTAAACACGTCTGTAATTTTGCTATGTGCTTTTCTCATTTTTATTAGGTGTTTTTTTTTTTCTATTTACCTTTGTTATTTTAGTTTTAAGTTCTCAAATTTAACTTAAATGTATTATACTTCATTTAAACCAGAAATGCTTTTTAAGTCAAATTTGAGTTGAAGAAGCTACAATTTATGATTCCATTGTTGTCAAAATTTCTTGATGGTATTATTATTATTAATTTTTTTTTTTTTTGTTTGTTTGTTTGTTTACATAATTTCAACCAGTACGGTTTGGAAATTTTAGGGGGGGAGGGATTTTTAGTATTAAAGTAAAAGGGAGCTAAACATGTATGCCTCGAAAATAGCTGTCTGTAGGCACTGGAAATAATACCTTCAAGTGAACTAACTTGCCTTACAGGGACTGAACTCAAGTTTCAAGTTTAACTTAAATGTATTATATTTAATTTAAACCAGAAGTTTAGTCTAATTTGAACTGAAGAAGCTAAAATTTTATATTAATTTACATTGAAGTAAAATGGAGCTAAACATGTATGCCTTGAAAAGAGCTGCTTGGAGGCATTGGAAATAAGATCTTCAAGTGAACTGACTTGCCTTACAGGGACTGAACTTAAGTTATTTCCCAGCAGACCCACTGCTGCCCTACAAACTTAAGAGGAGTCAACACTCCATCCAACACTTCCATTCAACAGAAACCTAGAGAAATGAATGAAGTTGCTATAATACCAAAAACGGAAAAGACAGGTAGCATCTTGTTACGCTCACAGCACCTCGTGTTGTGCTAACCACAGAGCTTTAATTTAACACGCGATAAACGTTTACAGGGTAGCAAGAGGTCACTGGATATCACCGTTCTCCAAATCTGCTACGCATATGTTCCTCTAGCCAGATATTTTCCAATTAAAACACAATAGCATGAACTAAAGCGCATCCCAGCCTTCTCTCCTGAGCTCGGAACTTGTTCTTGGCACAACATCTGAGAAAAACCTAAAAACTTTTCAAGCTGTTTCACTCAAAACAAAAACCAAAGACATACCCTGCATAATTGTCCATACTTCTGTTACCTTACTCTACCCAGGCACTGCTTCATAAGATGAAAAGATTTGTAGTATTTCATGAACAGTATAAAAAACTTTTTTGATACATAATCTATTGTTAATAAAAATATTTTTATGAGTTTCTGTTTATCGTAAATGTCTTTATGTTGTGAATTTGATTTTTCTACAAACAGCTGTTCAATTTACGATTGACAGTTCAAGAATTAACTTACTTAGGGTGGCAAAAACAAAGTGTTGCAACTGCGAATTACAAAACAGCAGAAGGCAAAATCTGAACATGCTCACATCCCTGCTACAGATTCAGCAAGAACGACGACACTGCATCTGCTGAGATTCTGAAGTGTGCAATCAGTGAAAGCTTTGTTATCCCATAAAACCACAGGAGACGATGAGCGAAGATATTCAAAAAGCTGAAAAACAAACGAAGAACCAGGCAGCTTATTCAAAGTATAAGAGCTACAAGAAAATGTGGCATTGTGGTTATTTATGGAACATATGAGGTCAAAGGTCAATGTTAACATGGCAAATATACTGTTGTATAGGGATGGGTACTAACACATTCAATTCACAATGCAATTTCGATTCACAAGCTGTTTTATTGACTTATTTCCACAGTTGACTGAGCAATTACATGAGAAATTATTCATTTCAGTAAGTTGTCAAGACCTTGTGATGCTAATTTCATGCTATAACTAGTAGTAAAGAGAAAGAGATGATTGGTTCGCATGCCGCTTGAACTTAAGAGGCTGTCGCACCACTTTAAAGAGTGACAAAATTACATTTATTGTCTATATTTTGTGATGAAACTGACAAAATTTGAAAGCTGAGACTATTTCATTTCTAAAGGATAGTTTTTGTATTTTTCCCCACCTTGTCATACTTGTGTTCCTGGTCAAAAATGACCAGCCTGCAAAAAAACAATGGCTTGTAAATCTCTCATTATGTTATATTATTACTAGGGATGCATGATATTATCGGAACAATATTGGAATCAGCCGATTATGGCTTAAAATGTACACATCGGCATTAGTCAGATATGAAAAATTATACCGATATGCCTAGCCGATAAGATGAATACCTCACATGTGTTCAGTGTGTGTTAGCGATAAGATCATGTCAGCAGTGCGGTCATTCTTAAAAATTTTCGGCATCGGATATGGGCCAAAATGAGTTGAAAAATATCAGTATATATTGTTAAGCAACTAGTTAATGGTGAGAATTGGTCCCTAAACTAAAGTTTTACCAATCATTATTCAACCCCTACTCTAGTAATTTCAACAGCCAAAAAGCATACAGGAATTTGGGCACAAACATAATGACATTAGCCTATATAATTGAATTGAAGAATAATGATTTCCATATAACCTAAGGTTTTCCTAGGACACAAAATGCTGCCCATAAATACCCATGTTTGCATCTGGATTAAGGGAAACTGTGTGGTTATCTAATGCCCTCGGTGCTTTTGCTATTGCAGAGAACCTATAAATTTGCTGAAGGGTTAGATTACTACGACCACAGGATGATCGGTGGGGAATGTTCGGAAAGAGGCGGAACTCACTTATCTCTGCTAGCTTAGGGTCTACCGCAGAAACCGTGACCCATCATCCCTTCAGCCCACAGATAAGACACATGCATCCGATAAATTCCTACCAGCCATGTATGAGAAAATCCATGCACAAAATCCAGCACAGTCATCGAAAAGAGCCCGGATGACTTCTCCTGAAATGGGAAGCAATTAAAAACGTATGAGGGGTACGAGAAAAAAAAGTTCCAAGAGAGAATGTACTCGAACCACAACAGACGATCACAAACAATCGCATTATTGGAACCATTTCTGGAAACCACATCCTTCTTTCAAAGCGGTATCATTCAGGGACGAAATGACTCTTCGCTACTGGCACAAGGTTTTGGCGTATCATGTCAGAAACGAGTATCGGACGCGGTTGTGGATCTTTTTGGGAACATCTTTCAGAAATCTAAAAGTGACATGACCACTTTAAAATATGGGGTAGCTCTTTATAAGGTCATGCATGCACAGATTTCAACTCAGATGTCACATCTTGAACCCCTTTATTCACATTTCTGTTAGGCTTACACAGAGCCTGCTCTGTTCCAAAACACAGCTGCCTACGTAGGCAGCACTTTAAGGCAGCATGATTACAAGGCCTTCTAAAATACCTTCTTTTGGTCAGAATCTAACGTTGCATTGCAAGTATTCTTGGTGGGGATAAAAGACAATTACAACTGATGCAATAACAATAATATATAAGTTCAAACTAATTAAAATTCATAATTTTACCCAATATTATTGTGTTATGTACTGGATTTATTATACAATTCAATGCAATGCAATTCTGAGAATTTATTTTGTGTTTATTTATATTTTTTCAAACAACACTGCCAAAAAAAGTCTGGTGCTGGGGTAAAGGTTTTTTTTGGGAATTCAATTGACATTTCTTTATTTCCTGGTAAAGATGCATTAAATTGATCAAGTGACTATAAAGGCATTTATAATGTTACAAAAGATTTCTATTTCACATAAACTATTTCTTATCAAAGAATACTGGGGGGGGGGGGGGTGCCACAGTTTCCACGAAAATATTATTGTTTTCAACACTAATCAGAAATATGTCTTGAGCAGCAAATCAGCATATCAGAATGATTTCTGAAGGAACATGTGACACTAAAAACTGGAGTAATGATGCTGAAAATTCAGCTTTTCATCAGAAATAAATTTCATTTCACAGTATATACACATAGAAAAATAGTTGTTTATCATTGTAATATTATTTCACAACACTATTGTCTTTACTCTATTTTTGATTACACGAATGATGCCTTGGTAAGCAGAAGAGACTTTTTTCAAAAAAAAAAAGAAAAAAAAAAGAAAAAAGAAATCTTACTGACCCCAAACTTTTAAATATTATTGTAAATTGCAAACATTATATACACTCTTAAAATAAATGTTCTTTATTGCCATTGATGGTTCCATGAAAAAATTTTAACATCCATAGCACTGCAACATTCCATTTCACAAAAAGTTCTTTATACTAAAAAAAAAAACGGTTCTTCAGATTTTTTAAATATTCTTCACACAAAGAAATAAAAAAGGTTCTTTTAAGAACTGTTCACTGAAAGCTTCTTTTTTGAACCAAAAATTTTTCTAGGGTTCCCCATTTTGTTCCAAACCTGAGTTTCTTTCTGCCGTTGAGTACAAAAGAAGATATTTTGAAGAATCTTGGTAACCAAAAATTTGATGGTAGCCACTGACATTCATAATATGGCAAAAAAAAGAAATTTAATTTAATTTAATTTAATTTGTGAGTGAACTATGCATTTTAAAGGTTTTATTATGCCTGTCAGCTGCCTTTGACGTCATGGCTGAGGATAGTTGATAGTCAAGCACTTGGTATTTTCCTGCATTTTGAGAGCGATTAGTCACATAGCAATTAAAGCTCAGCATGAGCAAAGACGGCACATTTCCGGCATACTTCCGGCAGGTCCTTCATCACCCGAGCAAGAACATTTACGAAGAATGCAACCGGATAGACCTTCCTGCAACAAATGAAGCGTGACGCATTTTGATTCATTACAATCACATTTGAGGATATTAACAGATTAGATCTAAAATTTGTGAATGATGACTCATTCGCCTTAAAACTCTTAATTGCAACTCAAATTTCTAAATAACGTGTTCCACAACCCCTCCACATTCTCAGTAATTTAACACAGTTTGAAATGTCCCATTTCTGCAGAACTCAAAGTGGTTCTCTTCAAATAAACAGCAGAAGATTCAGACCAAATCTGCCTTGTGAGTTTTGGACTCTTCTAATGCATTTCTGATTGAGTAATCTTCAACAGTCATTATTATGAGTTTTCCTCCGTTATTCGGTGTCAAAACACAATGAGAAGCTGTGTGGAAGAAACACTTTTGTCATTCAGCATAAAATGAAAAACACGTTTGCTGCATGCAAATATTTATCTATCAAGACTTCAGTCGATCTAGAATTTCAGCTCGGAAAGCAGCCCCAGCTGAAGAGGGTATTTGAGGTTTCAGGTAGTTACTATGGTGAAAAACTCAACAAAAAATCCTGTTAAGTGATACTGCAGATGCAAAAGATATTTGAAAGAAAATTGCTATAATGTACGTCTATGTCTTTAAGTTTTCAGTAAACACATGTAATTAAAAAACAAGAAGGGAATATAAAACATTCACCAAGTGAACCAAATGTCATGCATCAGAGTTCTCCCGGCACACAGTGAAGTCTGTTGAATATCAACGTCAACACACGCTCATGAACAAGTAAACTTAGCGTCCTCCACTCCATTGATTCCCATGATGCTACACTTTTGGAGTCTCAATCGGCTGCTTACGGCACTGACGTCTTCTGAGCGAGCGCTGCTATTTAAACCCTCTGTAATCTCGCATTTCCGGACAGAATTGGCGGTCGGCAGGTCAGACGCGCTACGAGCGGCATGATATTTTTTGAAGTCACTCATTCAAAAAACAAAAGAAAATGGCAGGCACAAATTATTCAAAATCACATTTGTAAATGGTGTGCTATTTTCTCCACAAGGACAGGTATTCAACTGCCTCAAAACCTGTTTTGTTCAGGAAATGCGCAGTGGCATGGCAGGAAAGCCTACTGCTACTTACAATACATAATACATATGAATTAGCATTTACCCCTTATCATGCCTACCACACCATTATTTACGACAGGAACAAACTGAGCTGAGTCACCACTTATATAACGAAGAAAAGTCAATCCAAAAAGTACATGTGACTAATCTTGAAGTTCAAGTTTAAAGTGACCACATGAATAAGAAACTTCACTTGAACTTTCCTTAAAAGCCATAAAAAGGTATAATTTACACTAAAACAATATTCAGGGTGAAAAAATAAGGCATACACTATGAACATTAAGAAATATACATTCTTTTCACTCAAAAACCACACAAAGTCAAAACTATCAAGCCATCACGCTAAATTAAATAGCACATGCTGAAGTCTAGTAGCTAGGGACAACGATTGGTTTATACGCTTATACAGTTATGGAGAGCTGATTTATTTATACTGTAAAGTAAAACCCTCATGTTTTCTCTTGAGTCGGGAATAGGTCAGATTAAACTCACTTCCAGGGAACTGCATTCTTTCAAGCCAAAGAAACAAAACAGAGTGGTCTGGTTCAATTTAAAAAGTTCATTTCATGTTTTGGGCAAGAGACAATAACTGCAGCCCTGAAATCAGAATAAGGGATCCTTCTAAGAGCTGAATATTTCATCATGCAGATAATCTATGAAGTACTGAATGCATCAAATGCAGACAGTGTTATTGAGCTGTCAGTTTAAGAGCATGAAAGGGAAATAACGTCCTGTATCAGTTATACTTATACTCTCCACTGTCAGAAAAGGCCTGAATCACATTAAAGAGGCTTTCAATCGGTTCTGCCTCCGTATGCATATCTGCCTCTCTAAATGTTTGCTGAATGAGAAATTATACAGTTTACTGAATTTATAAAAACCTTATGGTTTTGAATCAATGCTGCTAAATTCATTAATGGAAAGTGAAACCTTGATTTGAATGTCAATTATTCTATAAAAAAAAAAGAGATTGAGAGAATAAAGAGACTGTGATCAGTTGCCTGGAACAAAAATCACTTTACTGTTTAGTTTCATTAGACAAAAATATTGGACTGAAATTAGAATCAAATATAACCATAGCTTATGAAAATAAGCTAAAATATTTGAAAGTCTATTTTTAGCTTGTGATTAAAAACATTAAAGGGGTCATATGACATTGCTAAAAAGAACATTATTTTGTGTATTTGGTGTAATGCAATGTGTTTTTGTTTTTTTAAGGTTCAAAAAACACATTATTTTCCACATACTGTACATTATTGTTGCTCCTCTATGCTCCGCCTTTCTGAAACACATCGATTTTTACAAAGCTCATCGTTCTGAGAAGTGAGGCGTGCTCTGATTGGCCGGCTATCCAGTGCATTGTGATTGGCCGAATACCTCAACCGTGTGACGGAATTGTTACGCCCCTCACCGTATTGCGATGCCGTGTCCCGGCGCGACGAGACAAAAACAATAAAACCCATTATAAACGAGGCATTTGTTGCATCCAGTGGGGACATAATTACTGATTATAATGACTTATACTGTCTATTTACGCATCGCGCCGTGTAAACATTACCATGTCTGCATTTGTGATCGGAGAAACAACAAACAACAAGCGCTACTCTACACTGCTCAAAAGTCGTGTTTGAATAGTCAGTGGCAAATTCTTTAAATAAGAAAACGTACTTACAGGCTGTGAGTCAGAAGCGCCAGAATGTCCATGCAAAGTTGAAATTGCCCCACTTTATAGAAACAGCCTTTGTGCACAGCTGGCAATGTAGGCTACTCTTCCAGTTTCAGGAAATAGTCCTCCATAAAATGCGCTGCACACACTCTAATATTTGGGTTGAACTGTTCTGGAACAGTGTTGTAAATACAACTTCACCACTGATTTGTAGTTGTGTCCTCTTTTGGAAGCGCAAACAAAGTACTTTCGCTTTCACAACTAAACACAGTGTCTCCAGGACATGGTGCCTGCGGCAGCAACAATACTACAGCGAGAATAATAGTTCCACCTTCTTTCATTGCATATACATTTGGGTGGTGTTTTGCAAATCTTCCCACACCGTGACGTAGACATGTGGGGGCGTGTTTGAATGAGCCGTTTTAGGAGGGCGTGGTCGAGTCTTAACTTTTATAATGAATATATCTTTGGGTTTGAGACTTTAGTCTTTGCAACTTTAGGGATCTTATCTATGCATGAACTAGGGCTGGACCAGAATATTCGATTATTCGAATATTCGTTCGGTGGGTTGGCATTCGATTTTCAGTTTTGAGATTCGAATATCCTTTTTTTTTTTTTTCTCGAACACCTGGCATCCCCCGCGAAACAGTTCTCAACTTGTCCGCCTGGCTGAACATCTGCACCAGAAACAGACTGTTCGCCAATGAAAGACGTTCGTGCTGACCTACAGCATGCATATATGAGCCCGCTTCTATTTGAAATAATGAACTTAAGCGTGCAAAAGACGCGACATGTGAACGGACCCTCTACTATCACAAAACCGAATGCGATGCATGCGTTTTCTTTCAGTCAACTGTCCCGAGATGCGAGCGAAAGTCTTGAGTCAGCGTGAAGTAGCTCTTGTAGTGCAGACGAGATGCGCTGATGTGAAGCCGCTTTGAGAGAGTGAAAGAGAGAAGACGCGGTACAGCTGAATCACTCGCGCTGTTTTCAAATGACTGATTTAATCTGATATTTTGTGTGGATTTATTTACTCGTCTAACCTACATGCTATATTCAATAAATGTTTGCAGGAATTTTCCTCATTATAAACTCGAAAGCTGCGGGAATGAGTAAAACTATGCGATATAGCCTACACACAATTCAGGACCTGATTAAATATAACTCAATTATACAGAGATTTGTGAAATAAAATTCCATGACTTTTATAAAATGTTTCCAGGCCTAGAAATTGCTGTTTTAAAATATCATAGCTTTTCCAGGTTTTTCATGACTGTACGAACCCTATAAAAGCAACACGCTTTCAATCACTAAAGATTGGTCCTCTCTCTCCTCTAATCACATGGCGGATCCGTTACCCCGCTTTATTCCGGGACCTCTCAATTTACAAATTAAGCACTGGGCTACCTTATTAAAGTATTGCTTTTAACAGACCTGTGTGTTTTGTATCACTAGTGCAGTGTCCGTTCTCGGAGCATATAAGCCCTGCCCGCGTGAAGCACGCCGCCTCCGGCTCGCGCTGTTCTGTAGTTTATTAAAAGTTTATTAATTATGAACCTGTCGCGTGTCCATATTGCACCAAGATGCAACACTGGACTCCCTTGGGTCCGCAGCAACACACCTGCCACGCATGAAGTCATTGGATGAACGGTTCTCGACACAAAAATGCAAACAGACAGACACACAGAGATTCCTGCCTTTTATTAGAGAGAAGAATATGTTCAGCCCCTCCCTCCGAAGCTTCGAATATTCGGTGTTGATTACTATCGAAGCTTCGAAGCTCAAAAAATGGTATTCGGACCAGCCCTAGCATGAACAGCTTGTAACACTCCAAAGAGAAAGGAAAACTTGAAATCGCATCATATGACCCCTTTAATAGAATTATTTCTCCAAAGAATTTGTTCTTAACCTCATTCTAACATTAATTAATTTAACATTAACATTATCTCAAAACATCTTTATATAAGGGCTCTCCAGGGGCGTCCAATTTTTGTATGCACGATTAGTGAATGAGGTCCATTGTTCATTGTATTTTTGTTCCTTGAAATTGTTACTAAATTAAATGAATACTTAACTCAAAAATGAAAATTTGCTGAAAATGTACTTACCCTCAGGCCATCCAAGATGTGGATGAGTTTATTTCTTCATGGGAAAGGATTTGGACCAATGGATCCTCTGCAGTGAATGGGTGCCGTCAAAATGAGAGCTCAAACAGCTGATATAACCATCACAATAATCCACACCACTCCAGTCCATCAGTTAACATCTTGAGAAGTGAAAGCTGTATGCTTGTAAGAAACAAATTCAGCATTAAGATGTTTTTTAAATGTCAAACTGTTGCTTGCGCTAAAATAAGTCATCCTCTATCCATAATATTGCTTTCTCCTGTGAAAAAGTCATCTTTTCTGAATCGGGGGAGAAATATTCACAGATCAAGCATTGATTACAGTTGAAAACAGTCCAAAACAAATATGTTCATGGATTTTGATGTGTGAGGACAACAAGGGATGAACTTTTTCACTGGAGGAAGTGTTATTATGAGTTATGGACAGACATGATGGCTTACAATTAAAACTTTTGTGGATTTGTTTACTACAAACATGCAGCTTCAGCACATCACAAGACATTAACTGATGGACTGGAGTGGTGTGGATTATTGTGATGTTTTTATCAGCTGTTCGGACTCTCATTCTGATGGCACCCATTCACTGCAGAGCATCCATTGTTGAGGAAGTGATGGAATGCTACATTTCTCCAAATCTGTTCCCATGAACAAACAAACTCATCTACATCTTGGATGGCCTGAGGGCGAGTACATTTTCATTTCTGGGTGAACTTGCCTGCTTTTGTTTGCAGATAAGTAAATGTCATACCTGTGAAGACAGAAGATTGCAGTCTATATGAAGGCCTCGTCCTGTTTTCTGTCGCTGAAGCAAAGCAGCCATGACGGCTCCCTGAGTGTATAAACCAGTGGCCAGATCTGTCATAGCAACACCTGGTCTGACTGGGTCTCCATCCTTAAAACAGAAAAGTTTTTTCAATGTTAGAAACAAATGGTGTGGGTTTGGGAAGGGTATCGGTCTCTTCCACCAATATTTCACAATTTGCTGATGCTATAAATTACAAGCACATCAGATCATTGCCCTCACCTCAGGACCAGTGATGTGCATCATACCAGACACCGCAGACGCAATGGAGTCATAACCAGGCTTGTGTGACTCGGGGCCAGTCTGTCCATATCCTGAACAAATTAACAGACGTTGTTATTGATTATATGTGTGGACGATTATCAGATGAAAATGTGCTTACAGCTCACAGTTTCGTGTAATATGAGCATGTCAGAGCTACAATCTCCAGCATATTCTGCTTTGCCAGTACGGCTTGATTTGGGCCTGTGTGCGGCTCTTAGAAATCCCTACAGCTGAGCACACGTCCAGAGAGAATGTGGGCAAAGACCCGATTACATTTCTATTATCATCAGAGCAGTCAGATTAATTTGATTCTAGGAACTCCACCGTAGTTCTAAGACTTTTGACTCACTGGAGGTAAACATCTATGGATGTGTTTATTTCCTTGGCAGAGGTATGGGGCGGCTTAAGGAAAATCTGCCATGCCCTAGTACGAAAACAGCAGTCTACTGGCCAGAGTTTGCACAAGTATATTTCAAAAAGCAGTATCACTTCATAACATTTTTCCCTCTCTCTTTGCTTTAATTACTTGCGTTTGCTAAGGCAACCATCACTATTATTATTGCTCGTACTCAGTTTTAAGTATTTCTCCAAAAAAAAGTAAACCATTTGTGTTATAGTATAAAAATATTGTGTTAAATTTACAAATCTGCATTTAAAAAATTCACAAAAATCTAACCTTTCATTTGATAATAAGAATTTAAAATGGGGGGAAATATCATTATGAAATAAATGTTTTTCTCTAATACACATTGGCCACAATTAACGGCAACCTTTTATTCAATACTTTTTGAAACCTCCATTTGCCAGTTTAACAGCTCTAAATTTTCTCCTATAATGCCTGATGAGGTTAGAGAACACCTGACAAGAGATCAGAGACCATTCCTTCATCCAGAATCACTCCAGACCCTTTAGATTCCCAGCTCCATGTTGGTGCTTCTTCTCTTCAGTTCACCTCACTCATTTTCCACAGGGTTCAGGTTAGAGGACTGGAATGGCCATAGCAGAAGCTTGGTTTTGTGCTCAGTGACCCATTTTTGAGGTTTGTGTTTGGATTATTGTATGGTTGGAAGATCCAAACATGGCCCATTATAAGATTTCTAACAGAGTCAGTCACTTATTGATTTTTTATCTGTTGGTATTTGATAGAATCCATGATGCCATGTGTCTAAACAAGATGTCCAGGACCTCCAGCAGAAATATAGGCCCACAACATCAAAAATACAGCAGTATATTTCATTGTACACTTGGGATACTTTTTATCCCTGTGTTCACCAAACCCATCTTGAGTGCTTGCTGCTAAAAAGCGCATTTTTTAGTTTCATCTGACCATAGAAGCCGGTCCCATTTGAAGTTCCAGTCGTGTCTGACAACTGAATATGCTGGAGTTTGTTTTTGGGTGAGCTAGGAGAATTTTTCTTGAAACCCTCCCAAACAACATGTGGTGATGTAGGTGCTGTTTGACAGTTTTTTTTAAGGTTTTCTGACCCCGAGACCCAACTATTTTCTGCAATTCTCCAGCTGTGGTCCTTGGAGAGTCTTTGGTCACTCAAACTCTCCTTCTCACCGTGCATTAGGACGATATAGACACATGTCCCCTTCCAGGCAGATTCATAACATTTTATGTTGATTAGAAGTTCTTAATTATTGCCCTGATGGTGGAAATGGGAATTTTCACTGCTCTAGCTCTTTTCTTAAAGCCACTTCACTAATTTGTGAAGCTCAATTATCTTTTGCTGCACATCAGAAATATATTCTTTGGTTTTTCTCATTGTGATGGATGATTAAGGGAATTTGGCCTTTGTTTTCCCTCCTATTTATATTTCTGTGAAACAGGAAGCCATGGCTGGATAATTTCATGTTCATAATCACCCTGGAGTGCTCAAAATTGTGAATATACTTCAGAGATATTTTACTCATAAGAATTTCTAGGGGTGCCAATAACTATGTCTAACGTGTATTACAGAAAAACATTTATTTCATAATGATATTTCCCTCCATTTTAAATTCTTATTATCCAATGAAAGGTTAGATTTTTGTGAATTTTTTAAATAAAAGATCAAAAGGATTAACAATTCAGATTAATTTTCACAGTCTTCTTTGATCATATTTACCAAGGGTGCCGATATTTTTGGCCATGACTGTATATGTGTGTGTGTGTGTGTGTGTGTGTATGTATATATATATATATATATATATATATATATATAGGGAGAAAAATAAAGTCAAATAAAAACAGAAAATGTCACAGAAAACACTATTGCATCATGATAACTAATAACAAAAATTAAGAAAAAATAAAATTATTTATATAAATTCTAATCTTGTGATGTGTCACACAGTGATTTCTGAGAATGCTCCTTTACTTTTTTAATATGGTAATTTATAGTTTTAATTTGCAAAAAAAAGAGAGAAAGAAATCTGATAGTATTTTACAGTACAATTACATGTGATGTTAAGCCATTCACAATTTTTCACTGTACATGTTAAGATAACTTCCAGCTAATCAGAGTTTACTACAGCATTTTTAGAATATTTTTCGAGCATTTTCAGTATTTTTACAGCATTCAGACTGGAATGATACCTCAAATCATGCAAGTTGTCGAGGAGAGGTGTGAGCTTTTACTTTTCTAAGTGACTGGACTGTATTTTCACCTGGCAGACAAGAAAACAGGACACTTGCATTGAAAGAGGGAACCAAGCCATTTCTGGAAACCTTCAGGTCATCACTGTTGAGACAGATCTTAACTAAAGAAGTTTCTGTAAAGTCCATAGAATATCATATATTTTGTGGCCCACTAAAGCCCAACATATGCTTCAGAACATTTGCATACAGTGTGTAAAAATTTTGTTATATTAGATGCTTATCTATCAATTGCATTTCCACGAGAAATGTAGGTTAGACAGCACTGAAAAAAAAACCTGAAAAAAGATTCAGCCATATACAGTGGAGCTGTGTTTTGAATTCACACCAGACAAACATACAGTTTGTCACAAAAATGCAAACTGAAATGAGATTCATATCATTTATTGCAGCTAAAATTCACTACCGTCACAGTACTTCAGATCTAATACCCATTTATAGCACACTATATTCATAGATTTTACTACTGCGATATTACAACCAGTAAGAACCACCACAAAAAGGGGTGCAAAGATATCTGGAACTCAGGTAAACAAAGATCCCCTTAATCACTGCTTCTGCCAGACCCCCATCACTGCTGTAACCACACCAATATTAACACAAGTGTGAGAATGGGAAAAACTAGATTTTTACATTTTCTAAAGAAAATGTGAGTGGTCTGTGAAAAGTTGAAGCAATAATTCTAGAGCTCAGTAGGTGTTTTTTTATCACATTGTAAATTGGGTGTCAGAATCCTATAAACACAGGCGCTGTCAAAATATTGTTCCATCTGATTGAGAATCCTGACCAGTCCTCCACAGCAACAGCTCAACCAATGACATGATTTTGGGGTGGAACTACCTTTTTACCCGACCAATGGCAAAGGGAGAGAGTGTTTGAAAAACTCATTTGAAATCAGTCCTTATTTTGTCATTCTGTTGGCAGAAATGACACATTTCACATTTGAAGTAGGTTTGAAATGAAAATTCACCCTAGTTATTTTCTAAAAGCATGTTGATTGATCTTATTAATTTTTCATCAAAAAATTACTCTGATCTTCATGATCTTCATGAAACTCATCAACATCTTGGATGACCTGAGGGTAAGATATTTTTAGCAAATTTTCAAAAAAATAAATAAAAGGCAAAAATAATTATTAAAATGTGTATTTTAGCTGTTATTCAGCAAGATTAGAGAACTGGTTTCTAAGAGAATCCATAACAACAGCAGAATTAACTAGTAGTAGTGCTGTAT
>JAFVLL020004629.1:0-20000 GCA_021397915.2 Tor tambroides | reverse complement strand
CAGACTTTGGCTATCAGAGCTGTTTACAACCAACAAATAACATGCATTTATGCCAAGAGATATAATAACAAAGAGTATATCATAAATAATGTTTACTTTATGGTGTTTATATAGTAATATGTTGTAAATGGTTGTATTTTATGCTTATTTTGTCTCCTCATCTTTTTGAATGAGCAGCTGACAATGGTAACATTTCAAAATAAATGTCCAAATGTATTTCTGGCTTGTTTATAATTAAAAGTTCTGAATTATGCAAAAAAGTTTTTCCCTGGTTATTACTGGTATCTGGCATTTAATTAGAAGTAAGTCCTTGTAGCTTCTGCATGGGCTTCCTCGACACAGGACGGAAACACTAAGAACATCATAATTCAATGAATAGATTTTACTGTTCATTACAGTTACGTAATAAAGAGTTTAAGTTTATATAGTTGTAATAATAAGAATGAATAATGGTTCATTTAATCTGGTTTCCAGTATTTAATTCAAAACGCCCACTTTTTGATGGGGGAAATAAATAAAAACAAGCAACTTTGTCATAATTACAGCAGAAATCATGGTAGTGCTGTCAATCGATTAATCGCGATTAATCACATCCAAAATAAAAGTTTTTGTTTACATAATATATGTGTGTAAACTGTGTATATTTATTATGTATATATAAATACAAACACATGCATGTATATATTTAAGAAAAATATGTTGTTTATATATTAAATATATTTATATATAACAAAATATAAGAATATGAATATATAAATATATAAACATGTAAATATTTTCCAAATATATACTGTATATGTGTGTATTTATATATACATAATAAATATACACAGTACACACACATATATATAATGTAAACAAAAACTTTTATTTTGGATGCGATTAATCGTTTGACAGCACTAAATCATGGAAATAGCTTATACCGGGGAGTCTTTTCATATTGCAAATATTGCGTTCACCTGTTATAGAGCAATAGATGAGCTGAGGGGCCACTTTACTCAACTCCTCGTACCCAAGTCCCATCTCATTCAGCTTCCCGGGCAAGTAATTCTCCACCAGAACATCGCAGACTTTGGCAAGCTGACAAAAGAGACAACGCAGTGCGAGAGACAAGGTGTTCAAGCCAAAATATATCCAACAACAAATGTTACGTTAATGCATCAAAGAATAAAAACACTGAGTGTCGAACTTTCACCTCAGTTACAAGTTTGGTCCCCTTTGGATCTTTAAAATTAACAGCAATGCTCTGCAAGAAAAAAATCACAATTACAATAGCAGAAATCATGATCTCGTGCATTTTAAAAGTTGAAAATTGATCAAATGCGAATAAAATGGAGTATACCTTCTTGTTCCTGTTCACACTCAGAAAATAAGCGCTCTCTTCACCCACAAACGGAGGGCCCCACGCTCTTGTGTCGTCTCCGGGGCCTGTCACACATTCAACACAGTTCACCAGAGTTCATCGGTCAGAAAAACTACACTCTAAAAAAATGGTGCTATATAGCACTAAAAGTGGTTCTTGGCTCATAATCATAGGGGAACTACTTTTGGTGCTATATAGCACCATACCTTTAAAGATGCTATACAGCACCTTTGTCAAATGGTGCTATGTAGAACCATAAGAAGTGCCATATTGCACTGTATTTCTTCAACAAAAATGGTGCTAAACAGCACCAACAGTAGTTCTTTGGCTCGTAAAGAACCTTTAAAGGGGCTTAACAGGTTCTTTGTATGGCAGTGGTGCTATATAGCACCTTGATCACCCCAAAGAACCGGTGAAGAACTGCTGAAAAACCACTAAAGCACCAAGATTTGGTGCTATACAGCACCAAAAGTGGTTCCTCTATGATTACGAGTCAAAGAACCACTTTTAGTGCTATATAGCACCAGTCACACACTATTTAGATCTAACAAAAAATCATTTTTACAGGAACTGGCAACACAAAGAATTTAAATATGATAAATGTCATTATAGTGTAGCCATTTAACATGGAAACAGCATTACCTACCTCAAAATATTTGCTTTAGAGGCATGCTTAGTCAAATAACAGTTTAATATATATGCAAGCAAACTTAATAAATGGGTATTTTTATCATTTTAGAGCTTGAAAGCCCCAGTCCTAATTCACTTTCAGTATATTGAAAACAGTGGCAAAGAAGAAATAACTTCCTTCAGTGAGGAAATAATGGCAGAATTTGCATTTTGGGATGAATCTAATCCTTGAAACGATGCTAGCACCTTAAACTAGAATTCATGCAATATATAAGATGTTTACTATTCACATGAACCTTACCTGGTCGCTCAACTTTGATCACCTCAGCTCCCAAATCTCCCAAAATCATAGTAGCAAAAGGTCCAGCCAGAACCCTGCATTGCACATCATTTAGACATGTTTTATTTTAAGCAAGTATGATTTTTGTATGTAGTGGTTGAGAAGCATGTTATGAATGTACAGCTCCTACCTTGTCAGATCTAAGACTTTAACGCCATCTAGTGGTCTGATCTGACCTTCACCTGTATTCATGGAAAAACGAGTTTGCATTATTATTAACAATAAATCAATTAGGTAATTAAACGAAATCTAGAATTCCTCATTGATTGATAAATAAATAAATATAAACAAAAACAAAGAAAAAAAATTATACTGCACATATATAATCCCGGTTTATGCAATTCAAGAGAGCTCATCCCTGGAACAATGTTCAGCTTGATTATATGATTAACAAAAGCTTGAAATCATACGTTATCTCGCTTGTCAAAGGGCAAACGGGTTAAAAAATAACTGATCCTTCAAGAATTCAGTTTACAAAAAAAAAAAAAAAAAAAATACAACTCAAAAATAGAAAAAAAAAAAGGTACAATTGTTTACTATATATTTGTTTTTGTTTTGGGTTTTTTTAAATACAGGCGTTATTGTCTGCATACAAGTACCACAACATAAACAAGCAGGTTTGCAAACAATTACATTAAAATAAATTGATGTATATATATATATCACTTCCACCAAGTAAACACATACCTCTGCATACACCTATGTTACACCACAAAATAAAGTATTAATATAAAGTACACAATCGCAAAATTAATTTAGAGGACTAACGTTACAGCGTTCCTGTACAAACTGATGGTATGTTCACACAAGCTAGTCATGTGTCTAAGCGCCTTAACGGTTCGGTTTAAAACACAGCTGCTACCTTGCAGTTTGGCAGTGAATGGTCGTCTTATATTCACACACTTCGTCTTATTCGGTTGTAGAAATTGTGATGTTCTGCTTAGACAAGATAAAACTCTCATAACAACGCTTCCCGACATGTTGACTTGACGTTTACGTACGCAACGTCTATAAAAGCCCCGCCTCCGCGCGTTAATTTCAAATCAAACTTTGAGAAGAATTCACGATAAATCTTTTAAATCTTTGCAAATGCGAAAAGCGGTTAGTTCGACACATAAAGGGGCGTTCATGACAGAAATCACTAATAAATGTTGCGGTGAGACACACGAGTCTTCCTGCGAGGGGCGCCTTAAAACCGAAACCTCCATTGAGTCGCGTTCAGTTTTTGTCTTCGATTGTGTGTATTTGTTTAAATCTAAGAATTCTAGTCATTTTACCTGAGGTACAAATGAAAATCCACCCTAGAAGTCTTTAGAAAATAATTAAATAAATTGGCATTTCCTGTAATCACAAACGACTGTTCTTTGGTTAATATGTTACAGCGATTAGAAAAGTAACATGTGTCACATGACCACGCAGCTCGCGCTTCAGCAACAGACTGATGACTGACTTTAATGAATGACGGGTTTATATATATATATATATATATATATATATATATATATATATATATATATATATATAACTTTGATTATAACTTTGTTGTAATCATAGTAGCATCAAATGAAATAAACAGAAAATAACAATAAAAAAAGAAAGATATTATCAGGGAGTAACTTAAAATAAATTATCAAACAATTTTTTTGTTTGTTTTACGTACCTTTCAGAGTCTCAAAATATTTAATTAGGTCAGTTTTAAATAGTATGATGTTCGGTTTATTTTTTGCATTTTTGTTTGTGTATGTTATATACATATGTGTGTGTGTGTGTGTGTGTGTGTGTGTGTGTGTGTGAGATAGATAGATCGATAGATACTGGAATCTTATAATAATTATAAAACGTTGACAGTTACACTTAAATAATTGTCTCAACGTACAATACCATTGTTTAAAAAATAAAAGAATTAAAAATAAAGATTTAATCTCATATTCAGTATTCTTATTGTTCCAAATAATAGGACCGAAGTTATATTTATAACCATATTAATAGAACCTGTTTATGAAAATAAGATCAGAACCTTGTTTACATCAAAATTACATCTCAAAAATCTAAACCTCTAAACTTTTCAAAAATCAGGATGATATTCCATATTTATTTCTGTATCCACTTATTTTTACATATGCAGTTAGCAGTATTGAAATCAAGCACATTTAGACCCCCTTCTTCAATTGGATTGTATAGAATAGTCTTTTATAAATTGTGTTGTCTGTTGATCTTCGTTTAGATGATCTGTATTGGCATAAAGTGGCACATAACACCCATGTTAATTGATATGTGCTGTCCTTGATAAATAAAAATAAATAAATAAATAGTTTATCCTTTTTTATGCACATGCATTCATATAGAATACGTACAAATAATTTCTAAAAAAAAAAATAAAATAAAAATAAAAAAAATAAATAAAATAAATGTAAACAGTTACAAATATCCCATTAAACATATGAACATACATAAATGCTTTTAAGTCATCTGGCTGATGTCTGATTTTGTTTGCCAAGCAACTGCTTTTTTTCTTGAAGTGACTGATCCACACCTGCATTTTCCTGTTGATGAAACAGACATAATGATGTAAAACTGAGCATAATGAGTGATTCTTAGAGAAAGTCTGGACATATTGCTCTTACCACTTTAATATAAGGCTGGGTCTATAAATTGAAAAGAATATGATACTCATCCCAGATTAAATAACATACTGAAATATAATATATACAGTTTTAAAGGGTTAGTTCACCCAAAAATGAAAATTAGCCTGTGTTTTACTTACCCTTAAGGTGTATATGACTTTCTTATTTCAGATGAATCCAATCGCAGTTATATTAAAAACTGTCCTGGCTCTTCCAAGTGTTATGATTGCAGTGGGTGGGTATTTCTGTTCAACAGTCCACAAGTCGTCAAATAAAGTGCACGCATCCGTAATAAAACATGCCTCACACGGCTCTGGGGCGTGAATAAAGGCCTCCTGTAGCAAATCCATGCGTTTTTGTAAGAAAACTATCCATATTTCAAACGTAATAAACACTTTTCTCTCACTTCTGCTGACTGTCATATGTGGAAGCCGTCATATATCGATTAAATACTGATTAAAATTCAGATCCACAAACTTTGTGTACAGAACAGAATGTACTAACAATCACTCGCTGACTTGCTACAAAATGCATGATGCCTCTGCACTCATATTTATAGGCTCACCGAACACAATGAATGTAGCGATCATAATTCACTAGTATTCTGATACATTTTAATTAAACATTAAAACATTAATTTGAATGTTTTTATGTTTGTTGTAATAAAGTCCCTAATTAACTGTAATTAAAAAGCAATAGAATTTGCACTGTCTTGCATAGTCTGAAATAGACAGTCAATCAGGAAATAAAATAATGCATCATAACCTATTTAGAGAATAGGTGAAGCTTTATTTCCAATTGAGTACATTACATTCCAGCATACAACAGAGGCCTGTATTGTAATATGTATTGTATATTCAAATCAATTCTAATCTGCTACTAATACCAGATACTGTATGTTCATGTTTAATATCGCCTGCATGATTATGCACATAAAGAAATATATTTTGTGTTCAATCAATTACCTGTCATCAGTATTGTGCAGCCTTAATGATTTCAATAGGCCTGTATCACTTACCTGCCAGAAAAGACCATAAACATTACAGATCTTACTGTAATAACAATTCATTTGCAATTGCATGCATATTAGGGGTGGGTTTTCCATTTCAGGGGCCCTAAGCAATATCAAGACCATGAGGCCCCCTCAGTCTAACCATCATGGCTTGATGAACCACTACTCCACTGACCACTGGAAAGAAAGAAAGAAAGAAAGAAAGAAAGAAAGAAAGAAAGAAAGAAAGAACGAAAGAAAGAAAGACAGACACTTTCACAGAAACAACGGTGGCCTTTATGAATAACTTTTTCAACCGGCTTTGTTGCATTTATAATAATACCTAACCAAAACTTTGAAATTATTATTTGTTTGCATCATTATTATTTGACTGTAAGCTATTTTTTTTTTTTTTTAATCTTAACTGTGTTGTCCATTGGTGTAGTTTTGCTGGTATATTTCTTTATAGATTACATAAAAATGTAAAAGTGGTTTATAATTTCAAACTTTTCAAGAAACCTGTTTTTTTTTTATTAACAATATCAGAAAGATACACATAAACATTAGAACAAGAACATGTGGGGGATTTCAAGAAGCTTACAAGGTATAAATGCTATTACTTATGTAAGGAATAATGTACAGTCAGCATATATATATATATATATATATATATATACATACGAACAGGCATAGGGGAACAGAAATATAACATATTTATAATAGAAATAAATATCTACAATTATTTAATATATTAATTATTTATGAATCAAAATGAAAGCACGACTAAACTCTGACCAGTAGGTGGCATGAGACACCAATCAGTTCGTAGCTATTATTCTATTCTATTCTATTCTAGAGATGTCTCAATATCTATCTCACTATCAGGTCAAACCGTTGTACATGTGTTCTGCCTATTCAGTTAGTATAGCTGACAAACAGTCCTAATACCATAATAATTTTAACTTAGTTTAAGAACAAGTTTGACAAACTAGCAGTTAACCAAGTGATGATAATCAGTCTTACTTTTCAGATTCAAATTAGACCAATATACCATTTTATGTAACTGAATTTAAAAGGCTATGACCAGTCTTGAAGAAAAAAAAAATGGATGACTAACTTTTAAGACTATTCAAAGTAGTTAATGCAACTCTGGCAACAGGACTTTTCGTTAACAATTTGTAAACATGAGTTAACGCATTATGTGCCATGAACATCAAAATATAGAATGTATTTAACATGGAATATACAAAGGTATAAATACCTTACACAATTATACAAATATATTTATGAAACAATATAAAAAGAATTAAAGTACACACTTTCCCTTTTACATTCATATAAATTACAACCGAAAATCGTGGAAATCTGTCAACTTCCCAAGTGCAGTCACATATTTGAAGCCACGCCCCAAAGATCACGAACCAATCATGGCCGTGTCCGCAGAGCCCTTTCTGGTCACGTGACTGGCAGCAGTATATATGGAGAGGGTTCGCGCTGGTATAAATGAACGTGATACAGAGTCTCTTTTATTGAAGTGACACTGCTGTTCTGGGAGTCCGAGCTACAAGGTAGCTTTGACAAATAACGAGCATGGCAGGTATGTGACAATGCACTTTTCAATTAAATCTAACAGAGCTGTTGAAGTGTAGGGGGGGATGATCATATACTGCAAAAAAAAAAAAAAAAATCGATACGATTTTATTTATGCATATGTAACTAAAGGCTTTAAGGGATGTGGATGTTCACTGCATTGCTCATATTCATATTTCTGTAGCACTATGGATTATGTAATGCTGATTTATACTGGCATAATTACTCAAGAGTTAAAGATGATTCATAATCCCAATATTTTTGACACAAATTAGACTGTAAAGCATTAACGATGTCCGACTGGTGAAAGAATTGTTCGGTTCACAAAATCGGTCTGAACATTTCGTTGAATAGTTCTCGAATCAACTCAACAACAGTTCATTGAATCGAGAAACATGTTTTGAATTTTTATTCAAAGACGATGACTCATATGTTTGGTTTTAATAAATAGCATTTTATTAAAACAAGCAAAAACGTTTCAGCTGAGAGATATAAGATCATTTAAGTAGTGTTTAATGCAAATTGTATTTGCCTTCTAAATGACTGCTTTATGAAATGAATTAGGCTATGGCTAAAAAAAACTCCTACATTTGCCACAAAAACAACTTTTTTGAAGAAAAACATAACAATATGGCTTTATTGGAGTATTTTAGAGAATATGGCACCAGGAACACGTCGTTAAGAATCACTGAATCATTTTTTGAACAGATTCTTCGAAACTTATTGTTCAAAAGAACCGATTCTCGGAATCAACTCAAAACTAAAGCTTTTTAAACCATATTCAAAGGAAAATACATCTATGATAATCACTTACACAGGCACAACTTATAATTGTTCATTTGTTCAATAGTTCATTCATTCAGCTTTGTAAGTTTCACCACTTTTTACATTATTCTGAGGGGAAATGTATATTGACTTTCATTAATGCTTAAACATGTCTTGTTTTTTGGGGGAAATACATTTTGTTGCCATATCTGTTATGCCTTGTGAAATCAAATTTATTAGACCTTATCTGTCAGTCAGTGTTATGTCAATCTTCATTTCTTTAGCAGAACAGGCATTTGTCACTTTGGCCACAAACGATAGCTATGCAAGAGGAGCTATGGTGCTTGGAAAATCCCTTAGGAAGCACAAGACTTCAAAAAAGCTGGTGGTGCTCATTGGGCCGCATGTGTCTGATCAGTCAAGGTACAACATGCTTCATTCAGCCAGTATTGTACTGACTTCCGTGGAAAACAAAATGAGATGTTTGTGAATGTCTTTAGGGCAGTGCTTCATAAGATCTTCGATGAAGTCAGGATAGTGGATGTGTTGGACAGTGGGGACACAGCGCACTTGGCCATGATGAAGAGACCTGATCTGGGTGTCACTTTCACCAAGCTGCACTGCTGGACTCTCACACACTACTCCAAGTGTGTGTTTATGGACGCAGACACGCTAGTGAGTTCGCGTAATGACTTCGAACCAGCTGGTTAGCTGAGAGTTCAAGTTGTGCCTTGTCAAAACATGCATGAAATATTTATATTGCGGTTTGTTATGTCATTTGAATTACATTGTGCACCATTAACTCGGTGTGTGAATGTACGCCTCTGCGTTACATTTAACTTGTTTAATTTGCAAAAAGTAGTGAAGGCATCTGTGCATGCCTTTTATTCAAAATGCATCTTTTTTATCCTTTATCTGATCAAAAACAGAGTAAAAACAGTAATATTGTGAAATATGACTACAGTTTAAAATAACATTTCTATATTAATATGTAAATATTAATTAAAATGTAAAATGCAATTTATTCTTGTGAATACTGTGAAGCTGAATTATTATCAATTTTGGAAAAACTGTGTTGCTTAATATTTTTTTATAATAATTCTTTTCTGTTGGCTGTAGGTGGTATCAAACATAGATGAGCTGTTTGACAGAGAGGAGCTGTCTGCGGCTCCAGACCCCGGCTGGCCTGATTGTTTTAACTCTGGTGTGTTCGTGTTTCGCCCGTCCAACGAAACCTACGGCAAACTTCTGCAGTATTGCACAGAGCATGGCAGCTTTGACGGTACGTAAAACGCCTCTATCATTCGGTTTTAGATGTGTCAGAGCTCTGAATTTCAGTTGGAGCAAACAGGGCATTGACAGTGTTACTGTGTTTGAAGCATTTTAAAGGAATGTTCCAGGTCTGTAAGTGCTCTAAAGGTCATTCACACCAAGAACGATACCTATAGCGATGATTATGATGATAGCTATATTAGCGTCCTCACCAATGAACAATAACATTCTGTTTATTATGAGTGTGCACGACTTTTGGCGTCTACCACTTTAAAAGCTCAATCTTTGGGAGGATTGATTCTGATTGGCTGTCAATGTTTTTGTTCATCATTTGGACAAACATGTTCTGAAATTGATTCAAATGATATCATTCCTCTTTGCCGTTTCTGTTATAGCTGTGGTATGATTATTAAAACTTCATAGTTTTAGTTATCGTTATAGTTATTGTCCTTGGTGTAAACAGGCCTAAAGTGATTTTTGCAAGCTGGGGGACGAGTATATTTACTTAATTACTTAATGTTATATATTAAAAAGGAGAAATTCTGTAGAATCTTCCCTGCTGCTCATTTCCACACAACAAAAACAAAACAGAGATACTAGGAGCTGAATAGTTTCAAAATGAAAAAAAAAGGCACTGCAGAAGTATTTTATGTGACGTGCATTATATTCTGAATCTTTTTAAGACATACAATAGTTTTGGGTCACTAAATCTTTTCGTCCATGAAAAAGTGAAGAGAAAAACTGTGTAAAAAAAAAAGTAAAAATAAATAGTTGTAAATGTAAAAATGTAAAAAAAAAAAAAAAAAAAATGTAATAAAATTTAAATAAATAAATAAGAGCAAATAAATAAAAATAATCAAAAATCAAAATTGATCAGAAATATATAAATAAATGTATAATGACAATTGGATTAAATAAATAATACATCTATGAAAATAAATAAAATATAAGTAATAAATGGTATATCAGAAATAGATAAATAAATGAATACTAAAAATGAGATTCATTTATTAAAATAAATACAAATTTGATTAAAATAAAATCAATACAAAATAGATAAAAACAAATAATGCATAGTACAGTCCTGTAGTGGACTAATAAAAAAACAAAATATTTTCCAAATAATGTTTTATGCATATTTATTTTTTTAATATTTAATATTAACACAAAATAAATAAATAAAGAAAGAAATATTGTTTTATAAATTAGTCATCTGAAAGGTTGAGAAACCCCTGATATAGAACACTTTTAATGGTACTCTTTTTCTTTTTAATCATTTTAGAGCTTAGACCTATAGTCAGTATCTATTTACAGCACTCTTCTAATCCTAGTCTCGTCTAGATAGTAATCTTTGTTTATACAGCTTTTAAAACTTCCTACATTTATCTCTCTGGTGATCCGGGTGCTTATCAAGTACCTCGTCTGCAATCAAGGCTAATCGTGGCTAAATAACCCATCAGAGTTATTTTAGCTAATGTTTCTGAATGGATGCATCTTCCTGCATCAGCCCTTATCATTCCACCTCTCCATTCCAGCTGAAACATCTCTGCATTTCCCCACACGCCCAGCACTTTGACGTGTGCTCATCTTACGCACACTGTCAGAGTGATTAAGTCGCCCTTCCCTGTTTGCATCACAAAATTACTTCAAGCGAAAATGCCCAACAGAGCCTCTCGAGTATTGCCCAACACAGCTGGTTCATTTGGCACGGGCGCCCTCAGCAAACAAAAGCCCTTTCAAGGCAACCCTGTTTTTCCTTTTCTTTAGGAGCCAAGGGCCATTTTTCTACAGCCACCTCTTGGCATAGTTGCTCGTTATGCAACTTTTATGGGTTTTAGTAATTTGGTAATATGGCTATCAGCAAAAGTGCATGTTTCTTTTTCCCTATGCTTTGTTTTTCACTTGTTAGTTGATAACATGCAGGACGAATAATTGGTTGCATATGTCAGCGTGTGTGAGTGACTTGCAGATTTATGATGTATTGCTGTAAGTTTTTGGACTTGTTTTCAGCTCGACGACACAGTGAACCCATTCTTACGAGTCTGGCTGTGAGTTTGAGCGTGACGATCGAGGAACCAATTAGGTTGCTGCGTTGTGAGGGTGGGCTCTGCGTACATTATGGAGATTGGCACCTTTTCAAAAGCCTGTTTATTATGCTTTTGTTATTCCACAGAATCCAGTGGCTCTTTTGGACTGTCATAATTGCAGGCTGCATAAATGCTACACAATCTTGTCCGTCTGAGTTTTTGGTCTATTTTTGTCTATGGTAGTTTTGAAGTGACCGGTGACTGTCCTCTGACACATCAGAGCTCTAATGGTGTGGTAATTTGTAATGATTGCTTTATTTTTAGCTGAGCTAGATTGTTTGTGGTCATAACAGGGAAAGCTTGACCTCTTCTTGACTGTTGCCATGATGTCTTGTGGTATTCTCTGCTTAATGAAGCTTTGAGTTTGGGAGAGAAGAACATGAGAAACTAAAAAAAATTCAGAGGACAATCTGACTGGTGCTTTTCTGTGCAAATCATGCCACCATTATGCTGGGGTTTTCTGCCAGGCTGGAATATGAGGTTGCTAGGGTATTCTATGTGATTTCTAAGGCATTGTTAGGGTGTTCTGGGTGTTTATACAGTAAGTGTGTTGCTTCATGGTTCGTTGGGTGTTCTGTGTGGTTGCTATAACGTTACTAGGGTGTTCTGGGTGGTTGCTATGGCATTGTTAGGGTGTTCTGGGTGATTATACAGTAAGTGTATTGCTATGTGGTTGTTATGGTGTTCTGTGTGGTTGCTATGGCATTGTTAGGGTGTTCTGTGTGTTTATACAGTAAGTGTGTTGCTTCATGGTTCGTTGGGTGTTCTGTGTGGTTGCTATAACGTTACTAGGGTGTTCTGGGTGGTTGCTATGGCATTGTTAGGGTGTTCTGTGTGTTTATACAGTAAGTGTGTTGCTTCATGGTTCGTTGGGTGTTCTGTGTGGTTGCTATAACGTTACTAGGGTGTTCTGGGTGGTTGCTATGGCATTGTTAGGGTGTTCTGGGTGATTATACAGTAAGTGTATTGCTATGTGGTTGTTATGGTGTTCTGTGTGGTTGCTATGGCATTGTTAGGGTGTTCTGTGTGTTTATACAGTAAGTGTGTTGCTTCATGGTTCGTTGGGTGTTTTATGTGGTTGCTATAACGTTACTAGGGTGTTCTGGGTGGTTGCTATGGCATTGTTAGGGTGTTCTGTGTGTTTATACAGTAAGTGTGTTGCTTCATGGTTCGTTGGGTGTTTTACGTGGTTGCTATAAGGTTATTAGGGTGTTCTGGGTGGTTGCTATGGCATTGTTAGAGTGTTCTGGGTGGTTGCTATGGCATTGTTAAGGTGTTCTGTGTGTTTATACAGTAAGTGTGTTGCTTCATGGTTCGTTGGGTGTTCTGTGTGGTTGCTATAATGTTACTAGGGTGTTCTGGGTGGTTGCTATGGCATTGTTAGGGTGTTCTGGGTGATTACACAGTAAGTGTATTGCTATGTGGTTGTTATGGTGTTCTGTGTGGTTGCTATGGCATTGTTAGGGTGTTCCGTGTGTTTATACAGTAAGTGTGTTGCTTCATGGTTTGTTGGGTGTTTTATGTGGTTGCTATAAGGTTACTAGGGTGTTCTGGGTGGTTGCTATGGCATTGTTACGGTGTTCTGGGTGGTTGCTATGGCATTGTTAAGGTGTTCTGTGTGTTTATACAGTAAGTGTGTTGCTTCATGGTTCGTTGGGTGTTTTATGTGGTTGCTATAACGTTACTAGGGTGTTCTGGGTGGTTGCTATGGCATTGTTAGGGTGTTCTGGGTGATTATACAGTAAGTGTATTGCTATGTGGTTGTTATGGTGTTCTGTGTGGTTGCTATGGCATTGTTAGGGTGTTCTGTGTGTTTATACAGTAAGTGTGTTGCTTCATGATTCGTTGGGTGTTCTATGTGGTTGCTATAACGTTACTAGGGTCATCTGTGTGGTTGCTATGGCATTGTTAGGGTGTTCTGGGTGATTATACAGTAAGTGTTTTGCTATGTGGTTGTTATGGTGTTCTGTGTGGTTGCTATAGCATTGTTAGGGTGTTCTGGGTGGTTGTTATGGCCTTGTTAGGGTGTTCTGGGCAGTTATACAGTAAGTGTGTTGCTATGTGTTAGTTGTGGTATTCTGTGTGGTTGCTATGGCGTTGTTAGGGTGTCCTGCGTGACTATACAGTAAGTGTGTTGCTATGTGCTGTTCAGGGTCCTTGGAAGTGTGTTCTGAATGGTTGTACACTGGTTGCTAGGGTATTTTAGATACTATTTAAAGGTGTTGTTAGGTGATTGCTAAGGTGTTGCTAGGGTATTGTGGATGGTTTTATGGTGGCTGCTAAGGTTTGTAGGTTAGTTGTAAGAATATTGTGTGGCGGGAGGAGCAAACGACAGACACAGTGGGTGTGGCGTCAGGCCTCGGAGAGGCTTTTATTCAACAAAAATAATAAAAATAGTGTCCAAAGGGGGTAAAAGTGTCCAAAAGAAACAGGGGGGTCTGGTGTCCTCGTCGTGCAGCGAGGTTCGTGAAGGAGGGCAGTGTTCAAGGAGGAAGGGTCCAAGGAAGGGGCGGAGTCCGGCGGCCGCACGCGCTCCCCTCTCCAGTGGCGGTGCGCATGGGGCGGCGGCTTCCTTCAGCGGCTTCGCTCTTCGGTGGCCCGCTGCTCGGTTGAGGGGATTCCACGGCTCGGCCTCCTGGCCCGTCAGCCGTCACGGGTGCGAACCTCACCGGCTCACGGGGTTAGCGGCTCGCAGCTTCGGCGGCACGGGGTTCCCTCGACGCTCCCTTCCTGGACCCACGAGGACACCAGCGTGGATGCACGGGGGAAGAGACCGGTCTCCCGAGGAGAGGCGCACTCGGCATATAAACGGCGGCGGTGATGAGGCCCTATTCAATTCAGGTGTGCCTCATCACACGCCGCCAAACCGGGCTAGTTTCCGCGCCCCTCCTCTCTCAGGCCCACTCCCGTCGGGAGCCTGGTGAAGGGCGGCGAATAAGGGACGGGGTGGTGATGATAGGAAAGGCGGGAGGCAGCCGACTCGTCACAATTGCTAGATAATTGCTAGTGTGTAGCTAGGTTATTTTTAGGGTGTTCTAGATATTTGCAATGCTCAGTGGTTTCTAGGGTGTTGTTAGGGTGTTCTGGATCACCCTGGATCATTTCTAAGTGATTGCAAGAATGTGTTGGATAGTTGCTTGGATTGTATATATAGTTGAAAGGGCATTGCAAGGGTGTTTCTAAGGCATTATTAGGTGATTGCTAGGATGCTGGATGAGTTGTTAGGTGGTTACTGTGGTGTTCTAGATAGTTGTATGGGTGTTGCTAAGTGGTTGCTCCGGGTGCTTGTTAGGGCATTGTTAGTTGATTGCTAGAGTGTTCTGTTTGGTTGTAAGATGGTTGTTCTTAGGGTGTTCTAAATAGTAAAAAGGACATCACGTGAGTGTTCTAGGTGGTTGCTAGGGCGTTCAAGATAGTTGTAAAGGCATTGCTATTTTCTTGCTATTGCATTGCTAGATGGTTGCTAAGGTGTTCTGGGTGGTTGTAAGGGCATTTTAGGTCATTGCTGGGGTGTTCTGGAGGGTTATAAGGCAATTTCTAGATGGTTGCTAAGGTGTTCTTGGTGATTAGATGTAATTTGTACTGTTAAGTCTTTTTAAACTGCTTATGTTAAAAAAAATATAAAACATGACATAGCAAAGGACCATTTTTTTTTTTTTTTGGATTTTAAACTTTTAAAAAAAATCAAAAAACAGTAAGTTAGTATATTTAGGAATGATCTCAGTGACAAGCAGTTTCAGGAGTGTTGTGCGTCAGACTAACAAACCAGCCAAACCACTTCCAGGTTTGTTGGGTGTTCAGACAACTGGCATCCAAAGACAAAGCATCAGTGTGTTCTCTCATACCTGCAGAGCCTCTGAATCTCTGGAACGGTGAATCAAACAAGCATCTTTCCATTTCCTGGTTTATTACAGTCCTGATGACCTGAGGCTATCATGCGGACTTGTTCTCATCCTCTGCCAATGTAAACCAGCCAGAGACTATGTGCATTCCTGCACAGTTCTGATCATCCCCTCAAAATGAACACTGCAAGGCCGCAGTAATGTTTGTAGAGCCACTTGCACATGGAAAGCCCGGGGGAGGATTCTGAACCCTGTTTCTGGGCTCCTGAAGGCACGCCCAAATTAAATAACGCTGGATTGGTTTAGCTGCTAAACCAGCATGCTTTGCAAACAGTGCTCCAGCATGTTGGTTAATCTGCTATAGGCACGTAGCATTATTAGGTGACTTTGTAAATGTCTTCTTTGGCTAGTAGTGAGGATGCTTATATGGTTTGTGCCGACTATATTCATTTCCTTACAGCGTGCACATGGCCTGTCCTGGGGCAAATATTCATGTGTTTTAGTGCAGAGGATGGCACTGGATTCTAAGTGCAGCCCATAGGTTAACAGACAGATATTGAAGAAATAAATTGACTAGATAACAATATCCTTTACATTCGGCATGAAATGAAAATTCATCACGTCTATTTTCTAAATGCATGTTATTGACTTTATTGTGAAAAACTGATCCATGCATATGATTTTAAAATCAAAATATCGTAACTTGATCTTTCAGCAGACTTGGTAACGTACAGTATTCTGGACTTCTTCAATTATTTAAGTCGACTTAAATCCCAACCCTTTTTTTTTTCTACATTCGACCTCAAGCTCGCATTTAGATCTGCTTCCATCCAATCAACAACTGATAGATAGAACAAAGTCCCACCCTGTGTTTTTTACCACCTTACATGCATTTCACTCTGATGTACTTCACAATAAAAAAAAATCTGGCACTACTTCTGTTTCATTGTGTTTTTAACAATCAAAATCCTCAGAAAAAACGAGGCCTAATCTGCCCTCCGCAGGCAAAATACAGTAACTACACTAACTTTTTTGAGAATGTTTTAAATATTTCATTAACTCCATTTTTTTATCCAATCATTTTTAAATGGTTTAAGGTTCCATTTGGAACTATAACTAATTCCATTGGTTAATCATATTAGTTAACGTGAACTAACAATGAAAATACTTCTAAAGCTTTTTTTTTAATCTTAGTTAATGCTAATTTCAGTATTTAGTAATACATTATTAAAATCAAAAGTTGTATCTGTTAATATGATTTAATGGACCTCAGCCAACATGAACTAATAATGAACAGCTGTTTAAAAATAGATGTATTGCTAATTTTTGTTAATATTAATTGCATTAGCTAAACTTAAGTAATGAGACCTTATT
This sequence comes from Tor tambroides, assembly GCA_021397915.2. NCBI lineage: Eukaryota > Metazoa > Chordata > Actinopteri > Cypriniformes > Cyprinidae > Tor > Tor tambroides. The sequence goes on along the minus strand of JAFVLL020004629.1, from coordinate 3,122 downwards.
GTAAAGTGTTACAGTCAAAAGACAGAAGACAAAATTTGAGTTGATCTCTCACATGTAATGAAAGTGGATGGGGACCAAGAGCTGTAAAGCTCTAAAATGAACAAAAACAACTATAAAAGTATCACAAAAATGTTCTATTTAATTGTATGTTATATTCCAAGTCTTCTAAAGCCCTACAATACCTTGATGTTGAGTAACATACTAAAATTGAAGTCATTATTCATCATGAGAGTCATGACAGCCACGTTCATTCATTCACTTTGATTGTGTGGAAAAGATCAGCTGCTGTAAGTTGTGCTCCTTAGGAATAAGAAAATCATCTGTAAGTTTCAAAAGACATGGGGGTGAGTAAATAATAACCAAATTTAAATTTTATGTTAACCAGCTGTCTGCATGTCTGCAGGCGTGCTATAAATATTCCCGTGTCCTCCTACACTCCTGGATTCTGTGTCCACCATGGCACTATACAGCAGACACATAGAGGATCTCAGTACAGGCCGATTAAACAGACATTCACTATTTTTAATAGTGCAGCTATTTCAGTGTCAGTGTATGTTCAGTGCAGTGTGAGATGTATATCTCTGTGTCATGTGACTCTGTGTCTTCAGTGACCTTTGAGCAAGTATGCGGGAACTAGGCTGCTCTTTCAGAGCGTGACCTTTTTTAGATATGTAGGGTCTTTTTTCAACCAGTAAGCACCTGGACACATTCCTTGCACTGCTATCTGCTCAAAAACAGTGTGACTGCTGCACATATTTTTGAATTTCCCTGATATAAGATGTAAAATGGCCTTCTTACACTGCTGAGTATCACAGGATGTATTGTTGGTGTTTGGAGCTGAACTCATTTTCACTCATTATCCTCATGTAGTGACATTTATTATATAGTCAGCAGTTTTGGACACTGTATGTCTCTGTTTTTCCACACTAACAGCTACTCTGATTTTATCACACATGAATTGACATTGTAAAACAGTCAGAAGTCAGAAAACCTTATTATATAACATCCTAGCAATCACCCAGATCACTTGAGCAACCACACAGACACATTGAAAAGCAATGAGAGCATCTTAGCAACCCTATAGCAACACCCCAACAACCAACCACACCACTCAGCCAACCGAAACATTAAGAGTAACTTTTATAGTTCATTCTCCCAAAGTGTCAACTCTGTGTCTCTGTGGTGCTATCGAGAAATCAATCACATTTTTATTATTATTTGTTTTATTTCTTTTACATATTTTAAAATTTTGTTCATTTTATTTATTTATTTATTTTAGTAATAATTATTAGTATTTATTTATTTGTTTATTCATTCATTATTAGTTAAATATTCTTTTAAATCTCTGTTTTTTTATTTATTTATTATTTTATTCACAGTTATTTATTTTTAGTAATTATTAGTATTCATTCATTCATTCACTTTTGTTATGTATTCTTTTAATTATCAGTTTGTTTGTTTATTTATTTATTTTGATTTAATATTTATTTATTCACTCATGTTTGTTTGTTTGTTTGTTTGTTTTATGAATTATTAGTATTTGTTCATTCATTCTTAGTTATGTATTCTTTTAATTATCTGTTTGTTTGTTTGTTATTTATTCATTCATAGTTATTTATTTATGCATTAAATTGTTTTGTTCATTTATTTGAGGACTTATTAATATTCATTCATTCTTTTTGAATGTTGTTTGTTTGTTTATTTGTATCTATTATTTATTTATTCATTTAGAGTTATACATTTATTTTAGTAATTATTAGTATTCATTCATTCATTCGTTCATTCATTCATTTTGTTATGTATTCTTATTTATCTGTTTGTTTGTTTATTTATTCAAAGTTTTTTTTATTTTAGAAATTATTAGTATTTGTTCATTCATTCATTCATTCATTCATTATTAGTTATGTATTCTTTTAATTGTTTGTTTATTAGCTATTTATTCATTCATTCATAGGTATTTATTTATTTATTTATTTATTTTAATAATTATTAGTATTCATTCATTCCTTCATTCATTCATTCTTAGTTGTGTATTCTTTTTTGTTTATTTATTTATTATTATTTATTTATTGACTTATAGTTATTTATGCATTTAATTGTTTGTTTATTTGTTTATTTATTCATTTATTTATTTATGTTTGGAATTATTAGTATTTATTTATTCATTCATTCATGCATTTTATCTATGTATTCTTTTAGTTGTTTGTTTATTTGTATATATTATTTATTTATTAATTCACAGTTATTAGAATTTTATTTTTTATTCATTCGTTTATTTTTAGTTTTGTATTCTTTTTTTGTTTATTAATTATTTATTTATTTTTATTATTCATTCATTCATTTTTATTTATTGATTGCAATTACACTTGGTGATGCTGGTAGTGCAGATATTACACAGTTCAGCTTTAATTGCTTAAACTGTGTTATTTACTTCTAAACTATATTGATAAATAAAAGAGAGCTAACTGCACATTATTTATTATTAATCTGCTCAACAGGAGGGGACCAAGGAGTTCTGAACGACTTCTTCAGCGACTGGGCAACAGCCGACATCAACAAACACCTTCCTTTCATCTATAACATGAGCAGCATAGCCATCTACACTTACCTTCCTGCGTTTAAGCAGTAAGTGTGACTCCTGGACTCACTGATCACTGATGCTGGCATGCGCTGGCCAGTAACAGGATCCGCACGCGAGTCACATGAAGGCTGCCCATGCCGTAACATCGGGTTACAGGAGCTGAGGAAGAAGAGTGTGAGACAAAATCATCTGAGGAGACACTCACGCTAATTTGATAATGCTTTCAGCTGCCAGCAATAGTGTGCATGGTGTTCTCACTTCAGGTTTGCACCATACTGTGTAGATTTTAACTCACAGAAAAGGTCAGATTTTAGTCGGGACTTTTAACCAGTTAAGTATTACTTGCATTTGATTTTCAGCCCGGCATTGAAATGCATTCATATACCTTATGACACCTGCTATTTTTCAGGAACGCATGCTGAAAATGTCTTTCTGTCCACAGATACGGTGCAAATGCAAAGGTTGTGCACTTCCTGGGCCAGATGAAGCCGTGGAGCTACACGTATAACCCCAGGCAGAGGAAACTGAGAGGGGACGCGCA